>CM039480.1:3614850-3715111 GCA_022433065.1 Begonia loranthoides | reverse complement strand
ACCTAGGTTATACCTTGTAATTGTATTAACATGTAATTAGTATGTTTAATTCAATTAGCATGTTTAAATTAACTAACTAGCGTATCCAATTAGCTAACTAGCATGTTTAATTAGCATGTGTAAATCAATTACCAACATGTTAATTAACTAAGTCATGTCATGTTTAATTACCTAACTAGTATAAAAGCATGTTTAAATAATCTAGAATAAAAGCATGCTTAATTAACTAGAATAAGAATTTCTAATTTACAAGCGTGTTCCCGTTATTTGTTGTCTATGCATGTTTCTATTTCTAATTACCTAAGCATGTTAGTTTAAATGAATTACTTACATGTTTAACGTACCATCCCTTTATTTGCATTCGCTATTCCAATTCGATTTTGTACTCATTTTCTGTTGTGCGCAATTATTTCCTTCTATTATATGCTCTCTGTGGTGCGCTTTCAATTTCTGTTATTCATTCTATGCGCAATTTTAATTACAGTTACTTTTATTTCAATGCGCATTTCAATTTCTGTTAATGTTACATAATAAAGCATCATGCATCATTTTAGGTTGAGAATGCATGGTCATGCATTGCGTTAATAGAAACTAATAGGGAGTGTCTCCTTGGTGGGGGTACTCACACATGCATGAGTGAGGATAAATGATGAAAATGAGGAAAAACGTTAAGATGATAAAGGTTTTTTGTGGTCCGGTAGCTTAGCCATGCACAAGAATAAAAGAAAATGATGAAAACGGGAGTTGGGGGGCGGATGAGTAGCGGATCTAGTCTGCGGCTAGGCCAAGCCCCCTACCTTGACGGGAATGGGGACTTAGTTGCAAGTAAAGGGTTAGGTCCAATAAACTATTCCATCTCCTAAGACCCCTCCAATCTCTAGCTCGATGTATGAGTAATGAACGAATGAACTAATGTAAAGGAAATAACGAAACGAATGACGTAATACAAGGATTGGTTTGGGTGGCCCCCATTCCAAAAAGGACTAAAGAGTGGCATATCATATTGCATAAACTTTTTTCTTTACTAAGTCTTTAGGGTTACAGTTACTTGAGGTGTAGGTGTAGGTACTTGTACGTGAATTCAATACAAAGACTTAGGAGTAGATGCGAAAAAAGATGAATAGATAATAAAGTAGGGATGAAGGATTTGCACGCGCGAGACTCGTGGCTGGCCAGACAAAGAGAGAAATGAGTAAACGGTTGTAATTAAATGGTGTTTAATTGTCAATTTCATTATTAAATGCAGTATTTTAATTGTTTGGTTCATTTTATTAAGTTTCTTTCATTAAATTATTTACGCTTCCATAATGTTTTAAATAAACAAATTATTTTACGTTTCTGCATTTTATTAAGTGGTTTTCAAAACGAGTTTAACGAAAGGTCAGTAGAGATCCGGTTTAGCGTCGCACTTTAATAACTGTTTTAAAAGATATTTCAAAAGTCTTAGCAAAATTTCAAATTTTAAGATATTTTAAAGTATTTACGAAAAACCAAGTCATTACAATTTATATTAAAGCAAATAAATAATGAGAGAGAAATAGAATGCAAACACAGTTTGTTAACATAGTTCGACCAAACTGACTACTTTTGTGCTTCAAAACTCATCTTTGAAGATTTGATACCACCATCAAACTTCGTTATGCTTGATTGACTTTTCAAGTGTCAATTGAGCCTTTACACTTTTTAAGATTTCAACTCTTTTTCAAATCAACAATGAAGATGTTTTTGAAATGTTGGGGACCTAGAACCTAAAAAAAATAACTTAAATTTCTTTGGAAGAGCTTGACAAACTCATTAGTAACTTTCAACATTGAGAAAGAGTTTATAAAATAATTATATTCAATAAAAAAATAATTACAAATTCTTTAACTTAACTCGTCAATCCATCTAAATATTAACGTTTCATCTTAATTAAGCTAACACAGAATACTCTATGGCGTGATGATTGCTGGTGAAACCCTATGGTTTCGAAATGTTTATGCCAATCTAAAGATTCAATCAGATCCGTAATCAAAGGGTTGAAGAATCATGCTACACGGGTACACAAATCTACGGTTTTCATGTTTTTAAAAATGGTACATGAGGGTAATGCACGTCGCCTGCGTTACAAATGCTGATGAATTTTCGTCGTGCGAGGGAAAAATTAGCATATGGCACATGAGTGCATTAGTTTTGTTTGTCACTTAAAATCAAAAGGTTTCCCATAATTTTTGCATTTAACAGTGATGTGCATAGTCTCGTGCGCTTTTTATCATAGTTTTTTTTTTTAATATATACTTGAATCTTCTTTTTTCAGAATCTTTTTGCTTCAACTATTATTATTATTATATTCCTTGCCATTTAGTGTCGAGATCAACGAACACTCTATTTTATCGCATAGTTCATTGTAATGACGTGAAATAAATTCTTTTAGAAGACCAATAAATAACGAAGGGTATAAGGTGCATGATGTGGATTGGTTTGTTAAGCTTTTGGTTCAAGTCTTCGATGGAGTTGTCTCATCACCGACTCGGTGAGTGCAGGTGTTTTAGCTCGACTCGTGTGCTTTCCAATGAAGTTTATGAACATAGGTGGCCAAATTAACCAATCTTTGCTTAACTTTGAAGACAAGAACTTCATTAGGTGACCAATTTTCATGGTGGTTGTTGCCTATAACTTTCAGATTTTCTCAAAATTTTTATTTCCTATTTTTCTAAAATGTAAAAAAGAAACAAAAAATTCAAATTCCCTTCCAAAAAAATCAAACACTTTGTTTCGATTTGAAAATCCAACCAAACAATAATGCCTTCTCAAATTGACTTGAGGACAACCAAAATACAACAAAACCCAACTTCTTTTCCTTCTATACTAACATCATTTGATAAATCAAAGACAAAAAAAAAAAAAAAAAAAGAAGATAGTAGCAAGATCGTAGCTGTTGCTTGTTTGTTTTGAACGGAGGGCTAAAAAAACTTATCTATGTAATAAGATTCAAACGAATCAAGCCAATTAATTAAATTGACAAGAACAAAATCAAACACTTTGTTTCAATTTGAAAGTCATACTGAACCAAATTGTGTAGTAATTATTATTCGAAACTAAATATTATAATATTAAATAGATTAATTAATAAAAAGAAAATTGAACTATTAGGTCAGTGTGACAAATCAAATGTTAAACTAATTTTGCTAATAAATAAAATTCTGAACTATGATAAATAAATAAGGTAAACCTTACACTCACATTTTCTGTTAAAAAATGTCCTCAGTGAGAACGCATGATTATACTTCTTTACATGAATGCGTAAAACCATACTTATATGAAGGCAGACATTCGCATCTTCACATTTACATAGAAGCAGATATGAGATATTAAGATTGGACGTCCCCACCCTTATATATTTATACTTAGAAGGACATCCGTTAATAGGATGGACATCCGTTTATCCGCTTGCAAAAATCTATGTGTCCACTATAGAAAGTTACATATTCACTACAGATATCTGCCCCACACTTAATATTTCGCGGATACAACTCATGCACGACTACGTGTTCTTCTGAAACTAAGCATTCGCGGACACCAATACTTCTGTGGACACAAACACATCTACGGTCACCAACACTTCCGTGGATACACCTCATGCGCAGTCACCCATCATTTCATCCATGAACTCGTCACGTGTGGAGCCATATGTCATTCCGAAACCAAGTATCTGTGAATATGAACACTTATGTGGACATGAACATATTCGTGGTCACTAACACTTCCGTAGATACACCTCGTGCGCACTTCCGAAACTAAGTATCCATGGACCCATCATCTGCACGACCATGTATCATTCCGAAACCAAGTACTCGTAGACACCAACACTTCCACAGACAAGAACACATCTGTGCTCACTAACACTTCCGCAGATACACTTCATGCGCGCTCACCCATCCTTCAGAAACGAAATATTCATGGACCCATCATGTACGTGACCACATATCCTTCTTAAACTAAGTATCTGCAGTCACCAACACTTTCACGACCATGAACACACCTGCAGTTACCAACACTTTTGCGGATACACCTTATGTGCGGTCACTCATCTTTCTAGAACTAAGTATCCATAAACCTGTTCACGCTCGAGGAAGTGAATGTGTCCAAGGACGTGAACGTGTCTGTAAATCCACAAATTTTGGATTTTATAATTTTTGGCATAAATTGTTCACTTTGATTGAGTCAAATTTTCTTGTGTTGACCCGGTATTTGTCATGTGTCGTAGGTCTTTGACGACGTGTGAAAGGGTTCAGTCAATGATCAATCAATGCATTTCTGTGTTCCCCTATGGCCGGAAGCTGTGAGATTGTGTTTGGTAAATTCTTGTTTCCCTTAAATTGAGTTCTGTGTTTTGTCGGGTTACGTTTGTAACAACCCGGTTTTTCGTAAATCCGTTAAAATGCGTAAATTTTAAAAATTTCTTTTTAAAGAAAAACATATCAGAGTGCGTCTAACCGGATCGATACTAACTCTTTCTTTAAACTCTTTATGAAAACCAATTGATGAAATGTGCAGAAGAGTAAATGATAAAACCATTTATGTAAAACGTTGCGGATTTATCAAAACTTTGTGGAAGCGTAAATGAATCATTTAACGAAGAAATACTAAACGAATAATTACTATGTTTGAGGAAGGAAAACTAAATGATTAGTTACAATTTATTTACAACCTTTTCTTTTCCATTCCCTTTAGCCAGGCCAGCATCAATCTTGCACGTGCAAATCTTTCATCTCTGCTTTAGATTATCTCATTGTTATCTATTCGTTGTTTGTACCTACACCATAAGTAATATGTGAGCCTAATGGCTCAGTAAGGAAAAAGGTTTAATGCAATTATGCTTATGACTCTAAGTTCATTTGGAATGGGGGCCACCCAAACCAATTCTTTCATTACGTTCGTTTGTTCATTCTTTACTTTACATTCGTTTATTCGTTCATTACTCGTACATTGAGATGGAGATTGAAGGACCCATATGAGATGGTATAGTTGGTCGGATCTAATCTCATGTGGAAAACAAGGTCCCGTTCCCGACAAGGTAGGGGCATTTCCTAGCTACCAAACTAGAACCGCTACCCATCCACCCCCCAACTCCCTTTCATTATTTCATTTCCTTAACATTTTTCCTCACTTATGCATGCTTGCGTACCACCACCAAAGTGCCACTTCCTATGATTTCTATTAACATAATGCATGGTCATACATTCTCAACCTACCATGATGTGTATAATATAATTTTAACAGAAATTGAAGTGCGCATATGAAAGAAAGTAACTGAAATTAAAGGTGCATATAGAAGAATAATAGGAATTGAAGCGCATAACAATGAATACAACCAATAATTGAACAATACACAACAAAGAACATTTATAAAAAATGAATACTGGAATTTACATGCCAATTATCCTAGTTAACTTCCTAGTCCATTTACATGCTTTCTATATTTATTATTCTAGGTGATTTAAATATGCTTTTGTTCTAATTTGTTGGTTAAACATACTAATTGGACATACTAATCACAAGTTTATTACATGTCATATCTTAATTAATTGTCATACGAATATTAATATAATTTAATTACATGCTCGACTAATTCTTTATCATGCTTACGGTTTAACAACTAGTTAATTATCATGTTTATTTACATGCTTAGATTAGCTAATTGATCAACATGCTCTATTGATTCAATTAACTAAATTGATTAGCAATTAACTCGATTGATTAGCAATTAACTAAATAGATTACATGCTCAAGTTATAAGATTAAGTAAACATGCTCGAGTCAAATGAATTACTTTAGTTAAGTTAATGCGCTCTCTAGATGATCAAAAATACATAAATTAACATGCTCAGGAAGTGATTAGCAATTATTAATTAGTTTAGCAAATTAATTAACATGCTCGGTTTCTAATTCTAATGCAGTTACTTGCTCTACTCTGATTATCATGCTCAAGTTAACTAATTTAGTTATGCTAATTAACATGCTCATACAATACTAATTAACATTTAAACATGCTGATTAATTTACATACTTAGCCAATTAACTAGCTTGGTTGACATGCTTAATTGATTACAATTTCTATGTTGATCAGCAAATAAACATGCTAGAATTAGAGAAGTCAAACAACTAATTGATTTCATGCTCAGAAGATTATAAATATAGATTAAGTAGTTTACATGCTTTCATTACACAATTAATTAGTTCGCATGCTTAGATTAATCAATCAATTAGTTAAACTACGATAACCAATTAACATGCTCCAAATTCTATTTAATTGGCAACATGCTCAACTATATATAGCAGAACAATATATATATATATATATATATATATATATATATATATATATGCATTTGAATGAAGGGAATGACAATTGATAATTAACACGGGAATAATTCAACTAAATAGCAAGTAAAGTTATAAACTGAATGTAACAGAATATTACAGCAAGTAGTTTGTTCTTTCCTTAAACCTTCAGTAAGCATTCATCACGTCTAAACATTTCATTTATCTAAGCATTTACTGAGCATTTTCATTCCTACAATTGCAGTAAATAAATTACGAGAACTAAGGAAACTAACAGCAGAACCAAGAATATTGCAGTAAACTAAGGGAAACTAAGGAAACTAACAACAGTAAAATACCCAAGAATTTAAATTCAACTCACGCACACTATTTGTGGTATAGGGCCTCCAAATGGCCAAGACACACACATATTCCTTACCTCGAAACGTTTACGCATAGTGCACCAAGTTGCTATTCTTCTCCTCTTTTCCACACCTGAAGAACCATATAGACCCGAGATCAACAGCTCCAGAAAGCATCCATCCCAGAGCTTCTTCCCTCTCACAGAAGCTCTCACACCCCCCCCCCCCCCCCCAAATTTCTTCTCTCAGTTCAGCTCTCTCGATAGCTGTTCTGCCAGCCATCTCCCTTTCTCTTCTACGTTTCCAAGTAACTAGAGGGGACACTCTCTACCAATGCCTAGAAGGTAGAGAGCATGCCCGACAATCTCACTGCGGCTTCTTCAGAATGTTTCCCACGTTGATTCCATGCTGGAAATAGTGATAGGATTGTCTGCTTAGCAGACAACACTCCACTCGGACCAGTCAAGCCAAACCCGGTCAAAGCTCAACTCGTCGCCCACCTCAATCGTTGCGGGAAACCACACTCGTGAAGGTCTTGATTCCGAGCCCTAGCTGCCCCCATGGTCGCTGTTCTTCGTCGTTCACACCGTCAGTGGCGACCTGCCATTCGTTTGCTCGCTCGCTGTACACTCGCCTCTCCCGGCTTCTCCGTTGTTTCTCCCTCTCCCTCGCTCTTCTCCCTGCTCTCGCTCTCCCTCTCGCAGAATGGCCGAAGGCCATTCTGTTTCCTTCACTTAACTGGTTTGCCCAGGGAACCAGTTTAAGTGGCGTGAATCGGTTCTGCTGAACCGGTTCGTGCTTCTCATCCCCTCCTTCAATTCAATTACCTTAATTAATTTAATCCCTTTACATTTAATCCCTCAATTAATCTTCACTAATTAATCCAAATTAATTAAATCCCCCTACATTATTAGTCCCAATTAATCTTATTTATCACATAAATCTCATCTCCGCCCCCACTCATTTCGTCTGGTCGAAGGCCATTTGACGAAATGAGGGCAAAGCTGAACGGGTTCTCTAACGAAACTAGTTTAGTTATTCAACAATAGATCCTCACTTTCCTTTAATTCTTTAATTAATATCAATTTTATATTTGAAGTGTTAATTATTTGTACCACATATTATCCGACCCAAAATTGTAACTCTCGACTTATTCCAAATGTCGTTAAAAGATTATTAGAGATCCAATTTAAATTTCTTAATTCTATTTTCTAAATTGATTTCCATCAATTAACCTCCAATAATTCTCTTAAATTATAACCTAACGGTTATGTCCTCGATAATACCCCGATAAATATCTGATAATTCCAAATACCCCTAATTCATTTTCAATTATTCTTAATAAATTCTGATATAGAAATTTGGGGTATCACAACGTCATTTTGGAATTTAAGAATTTCATTTAATATTTATAATATATTAATTTATATTATATTTATTAAACAAATAATTAAATTAAACTAATTTTATTTTTTATAAAAGGAAAATCTTTTTTCCTTTTCGAGGGAGCGTCCGCTCGAGATAGGGAGAAGGGGGAGGGGGGAGGGGGGGACTGACAAATAATTCTCATCGTTTCTCCAATTGATCCGTGTTTGTGGCATCTCGATCTCCATCTTTTGTGAAGTAGTTTCATTGGTAAGTTGTTTTATTGCCTCGTTTGAAGTTTGAGTTTTTTTGTGGCTTCGGATTGGAGCTTGGAAACTCGAATCAGAGGGAAATTTTTTTATTTATGTTTGTAGATTTAGAGTTTCTATAAGAGTATTGGTCTTTCCATCGTGAAAACAACTTTGGTAGGTCGTCCTGGTTGACCTCTAGTCGTTTCTGGTCTACCACGGATGAGTCCATTCATTTTGGCGTGCCTCGGATCAATTTGCAGTCAACCGTGATTGGTGACTTGTTGACCAGGTCTTTTGTGGCTAGAGGGGTTGATCTCAGCAATTGACTGCACCAACAGGCCATTCAACTGCAGTTTGGCCAGTTTGGCCACTAATCGTTTTAGGTAGACCGCAACAATGAGTCGGTCGATCACGAAATGGATTGATTGGACACTGAAGGTCCTTGGTTTACTGCGGAGGTCCCAGTTCAACCATTGATAGTCCCTGTTGACCACAGGAGGTCCCAAGTCGACCGCACAATGTTAGTTTTTATGTTTTTGAGTCATTTACGCGTCGGTTGGGTTTTTAAATCCGGTGTAGGACCCTTCCACTATTTCCTTGTCAAAGTTGATGGAATTCTTGAACTTTGACATGGTTATAGGCTCGATCAAATTTGTGGATTTCGAGTCAATTCTTGATGAAGTTATACTCGATTAACTTTAGTTGAGTTTCCTTGACTATTGAGTCATTCAAGTGTTGTACCTTGTTGATCGCTAGGTCTTTCGAGTTCTTTTGTTGTTGAGTCTTGGATAATTGTTGGCAGGTGCCATTGCCTGTTGCTTGGTCTTGGTTGACTGTGCCTAGATCACGTCTGCCATTGTTGGGGTTTGTTGATGGTTGGGTGGTCTCAGTTAACTCTTGCTTTTCTTGTCGACACTGGGCAGTTCCGGTTGACCTTGGTCATGTGCGGTTGACATCAAATATGTTTCATTAAATGTTGAGTCGTTAGGTTGGGCGTGTCGTATTTTGTCTGATGTCATCGTATCTTGTCACCCAATGGGTCTTTCTAGTTGTTCGTTGAGGTGTCAGGTCGATCATTGTTATGTTTTGGTAGACTACACTTTTTGTTTCTTAGAATTTGGGTTTGGCGAACGCTGTTTGACTTCGTCAGCCAAGCTTTATTTTGTATTTCGGTCTAGGACTCTTGTTGTATTCCTAGTTTGGTTAAGAGTTTTAACATCAACTTAATTTTAGGTTTCGACGATGTCCTCGATTTTGGTGCCTACATTCGATGGTGCGTGTGGTGGCTTGACTTGGCTTGGCTTGTAGTCCTCACTGAGATAGAGATTTTATACTTTACACATTCCATTTCATCATTGTTTTCAAACTATATTTTGTTGGATTGCCACATATGAAAACACAACAGGGACTATTACACAACACATTAGTTTTTATACTATGCACATATGTGAGTTTTACATGTTTACGTTACTTGCATGATTTTCATGGTGTGATATGGTTCTGATACAGGAGGTCGAGTCCTCTTAATACTTTGGACAACTTCAATGTCAAAGTATCATGAAAATATCCCCGATACATCTTCTGTTGCGTGAAGATATTTTGTTTGCGCGCTGTGTGAAAATGAGTAATAGGGCGGTATTGACGCATCCATTGGGTTTCAAATCCCTAAACCTGATCTAGGTGTGTATAAATTGGGTTGTGTCGTTGCTGACTGGTTCGGCGGCAATCCCTGTGAGGGGCTAGATCATCGCATTGCACTCACAGTATTTTCCTTTGAGCTCATGAGTCGTTGCCATATTTGGAATGCCGCCTTTCTGTGTGTTTGTATCGGAGGGGTCATTGTGTGACCCTCCTTTTTCACGGATCATCATTTTGACTGTTGAAAAACGATGAAGACTCTTTTTCTTATAGTTAGCTAGGTATCCAACAATATTTTGATGATTGCCTTATTGGTGGCTCGTAGAACCTATTTTGATGATAAAACATGTTTTGAAAATGATTTTTAACTCATGTACGATTATGTTAACAAGTATGGGCAAGAGCACTGACTCGAGTACAACATTTTACTTGATAATGATTTTTTGACGAGAAATGGTAAAACTAGTTTTCTTTAAGCATTGCATTTAGAATAAGTTTCCTACTGATTTAGTCACTCACCTCTCATATTATATTTTCTCTTAGGTTTGATGTAGGGGTTTTGTGCGAGGTTTTAGCAGGATGGTTGCTTGTTCTTCCTTCTTTGGGCGCTTCGACTTCCCCTTGGATGAGTGGAGGTCTGTTGGTCCTATTATTTTTTCTCTAGTATGTAAGGGTTTATTGTTTGGTGTTGTTGGTTTCGTTTCATATACAGTGCTTTTTTGTTATTATGCTATCTTAATTCTTATTGATTATTCTGTGGACTCTGATCCATTAGTTTTGAGCATTATTTTGTATTAAAACTTCTGCTGACTCTCTAGTTATGGGCTAGGCAATTGGATCCTCTCCAAGGATCAAGTTGCCTGATCTGACGTTTCTGTTAGACCCACCTCTAGATCGTGACAGTGTCCGTAGATCCCTCGTGCACCACGAACACCCATTTTCCATACCAACTATATTAATCTGTGAATCCGTTCACGTACACAGTTGCTTCTTTGTTCGTGACGAATGTCAAATATATTTTTTAACAAAAACCGTAACTGTAAAGTTTATTTTATTTATTTTTCATAGTTCAGAATTTAATTGGTTAGAAAAAATATTGTGTATGTAAATATATGAAAGAGAATTTTTTTTAATTACCCTATTAAATATTTTAAACTTTTTATTAATAAAATTGATTTTAGGGCAATTTTGTAAAGTAATAGAAGAAAAATAGAAAGATGTAATAAAATCTGCCAGAGGGAATATACTGTATCACCTAATTCCTCTGTTAAACCTCCATTCCTGCAGCCTCCATCTTCCTCCGCTCCTCTCCTCACTACTGTTGTACCAAATTTACCGGCCTCCTCGGTCCGACGGACTCTCCGAGGCTCTCTCTCTCTCTCTCTATCATATTCAGAGGTCAGATCTTGAATTTGATCTGCAAAATGCAGAGCTCGGCTTTCAATTTCTCGCCTTCATTGCCTCTGCTGAAGCCTCGAAGGTCTTCGAATCCTATCACGGCCTCTGGTTTCAACATCGTACGCTCTTCTTCCTCTTCGTCTAGCTGCAATGATCTTAGCTCCTTTGATAGAGTATCTCTATCTTCTTCTGCTATTCCGCTCCGATCCTGGTCTTTGTCCTCGTCTTCTTCCTTCTCTCCTAAATTTAGGCCTTGGTCTGGTGCTCCATCACTGCGTAATGACTCAAACTCGAGTCGTTTTGAGGCTAGGGCGACCTCGGTGCCGGAGAGTGCTGGAGAGAGCGCGGAATCCAGTAGTTTGTTCAAGACGCTGGAGTTGGGAGCGTTGTTCGGACTCTGGTACCTCTTCAACATCTACTTCAATATCTACAATAAGCAGGTATTTTTGTGTGTATGTGATTTTTTCAATCTTGAGTTTAATTATCTCTTATTTGGCTGTTCTGGAATTCGTTGCTGATGTAACTTCAGATAGTTTTGCACGACTTATTATTAATACTATTTTTTTTTAAATTTTCCTTCAAGAAGTAAACGTAATTTGTGTGATGCATAACTGTTGGGATTTCAAAATCAGTAACTTCTATTCGATGTAGATGTTATAATTTCTAAAAATTAATGTATCCTTAGCATGTTAGATATTACCTCTGGAGAAGTTTCTGAGCTGCTTGATGTTGAAGTGTCCTGCGAGTAGGGAGATGTGCATTGTAAACTATTCCACCATATGCTTAAATTCCCTTCATCATGGACAACACGTAGTGGATACCATTTATTTATTTATTTTCGTCAAAAAGATGTCTATTGAATCTATAAGAAACTGTACGTGAGTAGTTGGTTGATATTTAAATTTTATGTTGTTTTATCAAGCTTGCTAATTAACTGAAGTTAATAAAAATTGTATGTTGTTTGGATTAATATTCCTCTGAGCCTAGGGTCCATTGATAAGTTATGCTTGGGAGGAGGTGTTGACCATAAATTTGATAACTACTCTTATCATAATGAGACGCAAATTATACTGCTAATAAAATGATTATGAATTTGGATGAGGCACATGAGCTTGTTTGTGACATCTCTTGAATCCAGGTACTGAAGGTGTATCCATTCCCCGTTACAGTCACTTCAATTCAATTTGCTGTCGGATCTGTGCTTGTTCTTTTTATGTGGAGTTTTAATCTCTATAAGAAGCCAAGAGTTAGTGGCGCACAGGTACTCACCATTGAGATATATTTATATTTTTTGACAACGTTGTTTGGTTTAGTGATTTGGTTTATTTTGGAGATAGCTTGCAGCTTTACTGCCACTGGCAGTTGTTCACACGTTGGGAAACCTTTTCACCAACATGAGTCTCGGTAAAGTGGCTGTCTCATTCACTCACACAATCAAAGCTATGGAGCCTTTCTTCTCTGTCATCCTATCTGCAATGTTTCTCGGGGAGGTTTGAATCTTTTCTATGTTCATTAAATGAGCATTTGCATTTTGTGTATCATCTAAGATACGAGAGTTTATGCCCATGAAATTGCTAGTAAAGTACATAATATGGGTCAAGGCTTCTAAATAGTTGTAGGTTCTGCAATTTCTGTTCATTAAATTCAACTCCTTTATTTGCACTCATACAGAGGCCTACTCTATGGGTGGTTGCTTCTCTTTTACCAATTGTTGGTGGTGTGGGATTGGCATCGGCCACAGAGGCTTCATTTAACTGGTAAAAGAAAGAAACAATGTTCTGTGGGGCTTTTTATGAATTCTTATTTATAGCATTGCTTCTTTATGGGTTTGTACTATGTTTATTTGATTGTGAAAACAAGGTCTGGATTTTGGAGTGCTATGGCTTCCAATTTGACCAATCAATCCCGAAATGTCCTTAGCAAAAAGTTCATGATAAGAAAAGAGGTAATTAGCAATTTCCAGATAATATTTCTCAATCTCCTTATTATTACTACAACTAGATTTCTGGAAGTGAAATTCTACTTTTATAATTTCAAATGGATTGGCAGATGCAGATCCGATGTTAGGAGACATTTACGAGCAAATGGCTATCTGCGGAATGTATTTCAATTTTATGTTTAATTTTTTTAATAACCAGCAGTTTTGGTCTACAGGATTCCTTGGACAACATCACTCTCTTTTCGATAATTACAATGATGTCCTTCATTTTGTTAGCTCCCGTTACTCTCTACATGGAAGGTGTTAAGTTCACTCCTGCCTATCTGCAGTCTGCAGTGAGCCCCTTTCATTTGCCAAAACTTCGGTTCTTTTTTTGAGCTTATGTTGTTTTAGTTATTCATTAATCAAATATATTTCTCATTTGCAGGGATTGAATGTTAGTCAATTAGCCACTAGGTCTCTTCTTGCAGCCTTGTGTTTCCATGCTTATCAACAGGTGAGTCAATCGGTCGCTACATATATATAACCTCTTTATTGACATTTCCATCTGCACCGTTTCCTCGCTTTATTACCGTCTTGTATTATTCCATTTCATTGCATAGTATTAACTTCTAACTAACAAACAACAGTTCAAAATAAAGAAATATCTCACCCTTTGTTAAGACACTTGTAACTAAATTCATATTTGTTTGGCGTGAAATTCCTCTCGTTCTTACAAGCATTGCTGTTTTTCTTTTTCTCACGAATGAATTATACTTCATGTTTTTTTTTGGATGTCATTCTAATTGATGAGGGGTGGATCAATGCAGGTGTCTTATATGATATTGCAGAGGGTATCACCTGTCACTCACTCCGTCGGAAATTGTGTGAAGCGGGTGGTGGTCATTGTGAGCTCTGTCATCTTCTTCCAAACACCTGTCTCCCTGATCAATTCTCTCGGTAAATCAACCTAATTATAAAACTCTTTCTTAATGTTTCTGTTTGCCGTTTGTGGCAAATTTTCCTGCAATGAAAGATTTCCATTTTTTCTGGAAATTTTGTCTTAATGCAGGCACTGGAGTGGCTCTTGCTGGAGTTTTCCTTTATTCAAGGGTGAAACGCATTAAGGCAAACCCGAAGAGCGCATAGAACTCTGAAATTCGTGTGCTGGATGATGATAAAATTATTTTTGCAGATGTTTAATTTTTTCGGAAATTAACTCAACCAGACTTAGGAATTGAAAATTTTGTTTTGGAGTAGGAACTTGTTCTGCCAGCTTTTGTTCGGACTTGAATGCCGATGTTCTTGTTCCCTCCGACAAGACCAATGGCCACATGAGAGGTACTTTATATGCTCTTTCCTTGTTTACACATTTATTTCACGATGTTTAATTATGGTTTTTGTTTCTACTGATTCACGGTAACGTGTAAATGGTTGGCGCAGATGATTTATTCATGTTCAAATTTTTGAAGGACATGAATTTTTTTTTTTTTTATTATTATGAAATAAAAGTGAAGGATTTGAGGAATTTTTTAATAAATAAAATAAGTTTTTTTTTTTTAATTTAATAATAAAATATTATATATACAGAGGTCTAGATATAACAAAGGAGCCGGAGGAACCGGACGAGTCGAGCAGAGCCTGAACAAATATGGCTCACTTAGCCAATTGAGTTAAACAAGTTGAGTGTAACGATCTTGCTCAAAATTTTTTTAGCTTGAACTAACTCCCGAGTATTAGTTAATTAAACAAGAGCTAGCTAAATGAGGCTAACAAGTCTTTAAAAGTTGAGTTTAACGAGCTAATCATACCAAACATAAATAATTTATTTGTAGCAATATATTATTATGTATTTAAAAAAAAAAAAGAATTAATAAATATATAATAATTAGTGGTTAAGTTAACTAATAAAATTATTTTATTAATATATATATGACATGTTTAGAAAAAAAAAATACATTATATTGTTTTACAAATAAAAAAATTACAATAAAAAATTTATCACACAAATATCATTACAAATAATTAGGGATAAATGGAAAACTTCGACTAATTCAAACTATTCTTATTATTTAGGGATGAATGTTGAACATCAAGATTTGGCCGACTCAAACCCTTCTTAATATTTTGGGATGAGTGATGAACTTCGGCCGACTTAAATTCTTATTATTTTCTTTATGTATATTCATTTCAATTTTCGTCTTTCTTATATAAAAACATGTGCTTGTAAAACATTTCGTAGTCTTTTTTGAAAAACTGTAGTGCATAAACATGAATGCATATAAATTAACATATCATCTAATATCAATAGACACATCCTCAAATTATCATTATAATCAAGCACAGAACGTCAGAATCTAACATAGATCACAACACAAACATCTTATCCTCAAGTAAGCAATAACCTAATTTTTGTGATGTTGTCCGAAGACAAAACACATACATACCTTTCTTATCTTGAGATTTTCTTATAATGTTCTGTAACTTATGGACTTATCTCTTTGATCTTCAATACCTTCAAAGGGTCGAGAGAAAATGCAGCTTCTTGGAGAACTTTTTTTCTTCTTCCCAAAGTTACATGATTTAACTTTTCTTCAAATCAAGGGTAATTCCTTCTATAATCTTTCACCTCCAAGCATAAGGTGTCATCCCCTTAAGCATTTAAATGTTGAGTCACCACATTTCTCTCCTTTTAAATCATGACATGTACCCTTATTTTAGGTAACCTCTCTGCATTCCCGGTCGACTGCTCACCAGCTTCGGTCGACCACTCCCTTATATTTCAAAGGAAAACCGAAAACCTAAACCGAACCTTCTACGAAAAGTCATTATACATTGGTTGTAGACTACCACATCTCATATTTGGTTGACTGTATTTCCATCTTAGCCTAAAACATTACAATCTACCTTTAGTCCGATCGCCCGCACCCTTCACCTGGTCAACCTCGACATGACTTGAGAGCTTCCAGACATAATCCACGGTCTTCCGCACTTCCACTGATACTTGAAATTGCTTTGGTCCTGGTCAACTGCACTCTTACCCTAGTCGATCACAAATCTGTTCGAGATCCTTTATCCAAAAACCAAACCTTGTGTTGGATGTCCATTTCAAAGAGGGTTTTTACACGTGGACGTTCACACCTTGGAGAATTTTGAAAATTGTTATGGTCCCCGTTGACCGCTCTCTTACCTCGGTCGACCACAAATCTATTCGAGACACTTTATCCAAAAACCAAAACTTGTGCTGGATGTCCACTGCAGAAAGAGTTATACACATGCGGACGTTTGCACCCTGCCAAAAGTCCAAATTCCCTTAATTAACACTACCACATTTATAATGGAACTAAATTCTCATTGATCCACACTAATCCTTAATCTCCTCAATTATAATCTAATAACATAATGATCATTGAATATCATTATTACATAATCCCTACTTAATGCAATAAAATTCTCGAGTGTCGGGTGTTACACATTTGCAACATGTTAAAAAAATATAAGTTCGAAAAAATTAGTTCAAATTACAAAAAAAAGTAAAAAAATAAATAAACAAGATCTAGTCTTTAACATCTAAATTTTTGAAGTCTTCAAGGATTTCATCATCTCGTTGTTGATCTCTCATCTTAGTGTCATTCCAATCTTTGATGCATATGAGCGCCTCTACGAGGTCAAGTGCAAGTCATCCTCTTTAATCATCGTACACTCGTTCACCTACACTAAAAATATACTTTAATGCTACTGTATAGACCAAAGGTGTTACTAGATCATGTGTCATTATAAAAAGAATAAGATATGTAGTATAATACTTTTTCCACTAATCTAAAATATCAAAATTCTCTTCTCAAGAAAATTGATAATGAGTATCAAAATAAATATTAAGTTTATTTCGCAAAGAAGTAGAATAATTTTTAGTATCTAATTTACACCATATATTATGAATACTAAATTATGGAGCTACAATACCACAACAACTACTAAAATAATTTTCAGTGTGTAGAGGAGCACGCAAAGGACTAACATTAGAATATTTTATTTTACAAGAAGAAAATAAACTAACAATTCCATTTGTTATATGGTCACTAGTAATTAAAAAAGTAGTACTTAAATTAGTAGAAATCCTACTAAGCATAAAACACACTCATTTTAATATATATCTAGGATCCATAATGTAGGCAAAACAAAAAATAGGAGGAATGTTATGCCAATATTTTTAAAATTTTGTTTTCATTTTATGAAGAATATTACTAAATTCATCTATTTGTTAATATTGTGTAAAAGTATGTTTAATTTATAAACATTGGAAGCACAAAATGAGTAGTGAGATAATATATTCTAGAACATTCATTTATAGCATCATAAAAAAGTTTTAAAAACATCTAAAAATATATTAGCAATATCACAACTAGATTATCAAGATTATTACTTTGTGTCTTTTTATTAAAAAAAGTATAAATAACTTGCCAATATGACCTAACATTTTGTAACATTAAATAAGTTGAATTCCACCTATTATCTACATGGTTTTTCAATTTTATTGGTTTAAGTGGGGCGGCTTTACAAAATTCTTTATACTCTTATTGAATGTATCAAATTAGATCCTGTAATATAAGAAATTGTGGATCTAATTAATTCAATATGAGACGAAATACATGACATACCATATTTAACAATCAAATTTAAAATATGACAAACACATTTCATATGAAAAAGAGAATCATGAATAACATCAAATCAAAAATAGCCTGTAAAATGAAAATAACAATATTTTTAGTACTAACATTGTCAAGAGTTATACTAAAAATTCTATCTCTAATAGAATATTCTTGCAATATTATGACAATATACCTATAAATGGAGATACCATTATAAGGATATTTACAATTATGAAATTCTAAAATGTTTTTGTTTAATTGCCAAGATTTATTAATAAAATAGAAAGTTACAACTATATAACCTACAATATTATGCGCACTCCATAAATCAGACGTAATACAAATAGATATTTAAGAGACATTTGCAAAAAAATGTAATCAATTAATTTTTCATATCATAAACAATTTAATAATGTCATTTCTTATTGTACTTCTAGGTACACGTTTAAAATTAGGAGTAACAAACTCTTTATAAAATTTTCAAATACTTCATTATCGGTGAATGATAAAGGCAACTCGGATTGTGCTAGAAGTTTTGTTATTTCTTCTCTCATTTTATTTTGCAAATATGTAAAAGTGCTACTACCACTGGCATTCAATTGTGTTTGTTTAGGATCTCCTACTTGCTTATTTAAGTAAAATTTTTGAAAATGTCTACCAATGGTGCTAGTTGAACTACCGGAAATATATGTATAATTTTTAGAACAATATTTATATTGAGCTCTAATTTATATTTTTCCATTAATTTTGATTTCTTTTATATCAAAATGATTCCATACATAAGAAGTTTTACTTTTTTTTCTAGGGGAAGAAGAAGAAGTGGATACTTATGCAGATGATTATTCTAGCAAAAAGTAGGATTTAATTATTTAATTTCTTCAACTTCATCATCAATATCGTCAATAATATAACTGTGTGGATCCATAATAATTAAAAATAAATATCTAAATTAAATTTAAATTATAAATTGATGCCACAAAACCAACAATAACTTGTAGGTAGTGTGAATTTGATCACCTCCACATATACGAAACCTACAAAAATTAATATAGAAAATATTAACTCATATGAATAAATGTACCTTGTTGAATCGATAGAATTAGTATAAAATTTGTAAGAGCAAGAGAATTGATGAAACACTATGATTTGTGAATTGAGAAGGAGGAGAAGTATATTAATAGAGTGAGAATTTTTGGTTATTTTGAAGGAGTAAGGGATGAATTATTTTGAAGGAGTAAGGGAGTATTTATAGGGGGCAAATAACAAATGACCGTTGCCTTTTGTTTTCTATAATAGTCATGTGACCGTTAGCCTCAAGTTCACATGACCGTTGGGGCCAGGGGGTAAATCGGCCAAGAGGCCAGGGACTCAACCTCAGGACGAGCAAAGGAGGGGGTGCAGATTGTTAGAAATTAGAATAAATAATTTTATTTTATAAAAATATAAGATTTATTACGAAATTATCGAATTAGGAAAGCTATTGTAGATGAAGTTGCTTAATTATTTTACTTGTGGTGGATGAGTGTGGGTTATGAGATGAAATTGGAAAAGGAATGGGTAAAAGATCAGATGATAGTCTGGTTGATAGATTGGAAATGGGTGGACAAAGATCAGTGTCCATAGAAGAACTAGAATCTACGGAAGTGTTAGTGTGACGACCCGATTTTTCATAATCTTTTAAAAATACGTGAAATTTAAAATTTTTGTAAGATAATTCATAATTAAATCAGAGTGCTAAAATCGAACCATCAAAACCCCTTTCGTTACATTTGTCACGAAAACCGTTTATCAAAATATAGCGAAAACATAAATGATTTATTTAAAACATAGCGGAAGCGAAAACATTCTATTTAAGGAATCTAAGTAAATCGTTACGTTTTACAAAATACTTTTTCCTCTTCTTTTAACCTGACCAGCCACAAGTTCTGCCCGTTTAAATCCTTCATCAATTGCTTCATGTTTTGTTCATCATTTTTCTCGTGCATATACATGGACCTATACCACAAGTAAACTGTAATCCCAAGGGTTAGTAAGGAAAGGGAATATGCAATATGATCATGCCTCTCTTTAGTTCACTTGGAATGAGTGTCGGCCCAAACCAATCTTTCATTACGTTCATTCATTCATAACTTGTACATCGAGCCAGAAGTTAAAGGAACCCATATGTGATGGTATAGTTTGATCGGCTTCTAGCCTCCTGTGTGCAAACTAGTCCCTTTCCCGACAAGGTAGGGGTGTAGCCTAGCTGCTAGACTAGATCCGAACTATCCACCCGCCCCTCTTAACTTCCCATCATTCATCATCGTTCATTTCTTTCGTTCATTTTCCTCACATCATGTATGTGAGTACCACCTCGAGGGGCACTCCCTACTTATTTCTATTATCATGATGCATGTTGACACAATATAGAAAGAACAATAATTAAACAATGAATAGCAAGAATAACACAAATAGTAAACAACAAATGACAAAAATAACATTAATTGAAAGCAAACATAGAAGCAAATTAAAAGCGACATAGGACATAGCAAGATGAATAAACTATTAACTACTAAGTATCTAAGCGGATTAAACATGCTTAACAATGATACGAGGCTGATAATTAACAGAAACATGCTCAGAAATTATCTATGGAAACATGCTTAACAAACACTTAATGGAAACATAAGTAATGTATAATCACAGGATAATACACTAAGCTAATTATGCATGTTCATCTAAACAAAACCGAATATAAACATGCTTAACAAACAATTACTGGAAATGTGCTTGATTTATAGTTACAGGATAATAAACTAACTAATTATGCATGCTTATCTAAACTAATAATTATATGGGAATATCTCAGACAATAGAAGACGGAAACATACTTAATAATCAAATACGACTGAAAACATGCTAATAAATTGAATTGATCTAGTAACGAAATTATTCTCTTAGTTATCAACTTAGTTAGTTAAACATGCTCAGATTATTTAAAGGAGCTCAAATAAGAAATTACATTCTAGTTGATTAAGCATGCTTTTATTCAAATTAATTAAACATGCTACAATTAATAGTCTAGTTAATTAAACATGTAGAGAATTCCAGTTAATTAAATATGCTCGAGTTAGTTAAACCTGCTAAACATGCTCATACAATTGTTATCCTAAATAATCTGCATATGTTTGATTAATTGAATGAAGTAAGTATTAACAACTAGGGAAACTATAGCAAGTCATACAATAATTTGTACAAAACAGAAAGGGAACTCTTAGCTTATTCATGCATATCATATCATTCTCCTGTTCATCATTCTATTCTACAAGCTTAATGTCATCGATTATCATTCATTCATCACATTTCTATCAAAGTAAGCATTTGCAGTAAAAGAATTATAGTAAAGAGAATTACAGGAAATTAACAATAAGGAAATCTACGCAACTCATGCATATTACTTGTGAGTAGGGCTTTGATGGCCAAGACTTTACCCAATCCTTACCTCAAAGCTTTACCGCATTTAGTACTTAATCGTCATCCTTCCTTTTTCAATACCTTCATAATTAAAACATTTATTCATTAATCATCATAACTTATAAATTTTTATTCGTTTCCTATCATGAATTGCATAATAATTCTACAAAATTCATTAATGCCTAAAACGAATATAATCTATCCCAATATCCAAATTGTAATACTAATACAGCGAAGCAAAACACGAACTAATTAATTATCATATCATAGAAAGCATGTGACCAATGTACAGAGCATAAATTCAACTTAATCCTCACAAATCCTTATGCATATTCGATAATTACGTCAGTGACCAATCATAATATCCAATTTCATAATATATTTCCACATTCAATGACAGTAGGCAGCCAATACAACGATCCAATCGTACATAATATATGCTTTGAAATTCATTTAGACAATCACCAACATATTATCACTTCCAACAAAATTATCCAACAGAAGCAATATCTTAAGGAAAACAAGGAACTCAACCAACAGAGTGCATATCACAGCACATTAACCCAAGCAACAGAGCATTAATCTTCCAGAACATACACCAAATGACATTAACTTGAGCCTCATGACTCCTCTCAATTTTATGTTGCCCCTTTCCATTCATGGATGTCACCTTTTTTGTACATTTTAAAAATGAAACACTTTGCTATAATCTTGCAGTCTTCTTCACACATGTGTTTTCCAAAGAAAAATTCCCACAAAGTCTCACATAACTTCTTTTCTTCAAAGTAGTGTGTTAGGTCTCCACCTTGAACTGCAATCACCATGGATTTTAGGAGCCCACTCGTTGGCACACTAGGATTGCCATCTTTAAAAAAAATGTCTTCCATGGGGTCATACCCATCTTTGAGCTCCTTAGTGTCTAAATTATTCCAAGGACCAAAGCCTTTATCATCAACATACAGCCTTTTAATCTAATAATATCCAAAAATCTTAGCATTCAACTAGGACAAGAGGGAGTACCTTGGTTTTAGTGGACTGGTCAATAATGTCGTCTTCTTTTTCTTGTGCTTGATCACATAAAGATGATATTCTAGTAGCTCACTTCCAAACATAAGTAAAGTAGCCTTTTCCTTTCCTTTCCTTGTAGTTTCGGATGTAAGGACAAGTATCCAGGTTCCCCTCCCACCTTGTATTCTGTCTATAAATTTGATCTTGAATTTTTAGATTTGAAAGCAATGCCTTTCCATAGCTTATTTCCAAGAGTGTTTGGTAATGAGGCACTTGCTCAGAACTAACAAGGTTCATTGAGCTTTCTTGAGGTTTTGATTGCACATTCCTTTTTTCAATCTCCTTTTGAAGCCTTTTCAAAACTAATGGCTCTTCCTTAGCAATTGCATAGTGTTTAATACTTGAATCATTCTCCTTTACTTGAAGTGTGTGTGAAGACAAGTTGATATCCTCTGCATTTAAAACTAATGTTTTCCAAGAAACACTATGTTCATTTAATTCTTCTTTCTCTTGGCTTGTTATAGACTTAGAATTCTTTGTAACTAGTGTACTTTCATGTGGATCGAAAATCTCTGCCCATAACTCTTCTCCCTAGTTCTGAGTTTCTTGGAAGATTTCTTCTTCCGGGCAATTTTAGTAATCTATAATGAGTAATGGACCTTCATGAGCATATATAATTTCAACTTTTAATTCTTCTTCTTTATTAGTTACTACCAATGAGTCATCTTGGATTTCCTTATCAACCGAGCATTCATTTAGTATAATACTCTTTTGATTTGGACATTTTAAAGCATAATGCTCAAACCCAAGACAGTTTGAGCAATGGGGGTCTCTAGCCCTTAGCCGAGAAGTGTCAAATATTTTTCTCATTAACTTTTTCGTCATACCCCAAGTAAAAATTTCATCTTCACCATCATGTTGCCTCTGAGATTTCAAATTATTCCACCAAGATCTTGATAACCCATAAATTCTGAGGAGGCTAATCTAAATTTAGCTTTATCTGAATATTCATAGCAATCAAATACTTTCTCTACTTCTTCCAAACAATCCAAAAACTCAATACCATTGTTGGATCCTCTAAATAGAGGGTTAGATAATTTCATATGCTTCACATCATCAAAAAAATTTTGAGTATACCTCGTGCTATGTCAAACACAGCTATGAGAAGTTTCACCGAAAACCTCCTTTTCAACTTTGTCACGGTTTAATCTTTCCTTTCTCTTACCACTATAGTCTCTTGGTCTAGGGTCCTAGGGCCCCTTACATTTTGATTTGCAGAACCATCCAACCTTTGCTGCAAGTTGGAGAACATATTTCGTAATTCTTCAAGTTGGTTTTGAAGGCTTGTCTCGGCCACAATTTGTGTCTTCTCGAGTGGCTGATTTGTATCTCTATTTTGGAGAGAGTTGATTCCCCTTCTTGTATTCATTTTCCTAAAATAATAATGCACATATCACAAATTATAAACATGCCAAATTGGCTCTGATACCAACTGATGCACCACGGGGTGCGAAGGAGACAACAATGGAGATATGCGGCTAGTGACTCTTGGCAAAACAGAACACCTAATTTGGAAATGTTGTAACTTTCAAACTAGAGATCCAATTTAGAGGGAATACCAAAATAATATAGAAGAGACGCTCCAAAAAAATTCACAATCAAAATTTGATAGATGTGGAAGTTATGATCAATAAACTCCACTGCTCGAAAGAGGTGCCAAGGGACACAATTTCGGACACCCAAATTAAAGATGTCCTAACTTTCACTCCCGACGTCCAATTGCTACCAAATTTTCAGGGTGCATAAAATTATCAGAGGGTAAAGTAGTCACCATAAATCATGGTTTAATTCAGAACAAGGAGTGATTTATGAAATCGGAAAGGGGACTGCCTTAAGAGACACCAAAGAAATAGATTCAGACACCAATAACAAAAAAGGCATAAAATCTTAACAATGATTTCAATCAGCACCAAATTTTCAACAATTCATTCCAATCCAAGGAGTAACAATGTCACAAAAATCCAGAGACAGAATCACAACACAAGCAAATGGAAATTACTTCAAACTTACAAGTTGATCCAATATTACCTAGAACCAATAATACCGACATCAATGGGCCTCTTATGCAAGAAGCCACTCCAACTTGTTTTCCTTTGGTCTTCTAGCACCTCACGCCTTGAAACACCTCTAGAAGAGATGAGGAGGGACTAGTATAAGGGTCTCTCTCCAAGACCAAACAAGATCAAATGAGAGAAATGATTTTTTGTACAAGTTATTAGATGAAATCTAAGAACAAGAACCGAATGTTTGAGAGGGAAATAACCTTCAAACGAGTTTAAGCTGTAGCTTCTTATTTAATTCAAAAATAGGGCATTAAGATAGCCTTAAGGAAGTTTAAATACTTCCTTAAGAGTTGCCTTAAACCCCAAATTACAAAATTGCCCATAACAGAAACAAAATTGGCATGAGTGCTTGGCTAACACACTAGTCAAGCACCAAAATGTCCAAAAACCAAACTTCCATCAAAATAACCCAAAATACATTCAAACAACACTATTCCAATAAATTCAAGAGTAACTAAATATGTCAAGGTGTTGGAAGAACATATCTTTAGCTTGTGGTCCATTTTAAGCTTCGGTCTTATAACTTTGATGCATAGCCTCAGGTGAACTTGAAATTTGAGAGTGTGAAGTAGTACTCCACATGAGAAGATGCTTTGACCTCTCCTTGTCCCCATGGTTTGGTTCTTTTTCATGTCCTTCAATTGTTATGTCCCTGCAAAATAATAGTTTGTTAGAATAGTAATGGTCTTCTTGGCTTGGACCTGAGTGATCGGTTCTTGTGGTGTATCACTACCATGACCAAGTTTGACCGCAAATCCCTGTCGATCGACCGCCATTTAGTCTGAGAACAATCTTCTTCTGAAAACCAGTCGTTCACCAATCGACCGCATGTTTTAAACTTTTTCAATTTGTAGCAATCTGTATAGACCATGGTTAACCGACCACTTTTCAGCTGATCGAATGCTCCACCCAATTCTGCATAGATCTGGTCACTCAACGATCAACCATCCAAAATTTTTAATTTATGAATCTGTTGATTTTGTCATGAAGGTGAATGACCACTCCCCATTTTCAACGACCACAACCCACTAAAATTGTCCCTGCTCTTTATATTGAACACTCATGGTCGATCAATCCTACCTTTTGATCGACCATTCCTTCAATAATTACCCTACAGTCACTCAAATTATCATTCTTCCGTAATTATAACATCACACTTCTTATTTAATGAAAGTTTCATTTATCCTAATTCATATATTAAAAGTTTCAAACAAATCAATTGTACAATGCACTATTACCAAACACATTTCCTTTGACAAAACATATATTACATATAATTCTTTACATTACAAATAGATGGTTTTTCTAGATATTACAAAACAATTGATAGCACAGTTGAAAAAGATTTCTCATGTGCGAAGCTAGAGCGTTGTTGAAGTAAAGTTAACCCCTGAGTGAGAATTAAAGGAAAGATGGATCTTAATAACGTAAACCCTTTTTGTTAAGAAGTATATTTATTATTGTTATGTTTAAGAAAAACATCTTTATAAATACTTTTCTTTATTTAAAAAAAGGTTTCACTACTTTTAACTTTAAATAAATTTTGTTAAGACTTTAGATGTATGATTTTAAAAAGAATACTAAGCTTAGACTTTATAAGAGATTTGTAATACTCTGATACTATTTTTCTCGTATACGCGATGTAATCAATGTTGGAGAAAAATTATATATTACATTGCGTATTTATACTTGTTAAATTATGACTTGTATTTATAGGGAAAATATTATGGGATAAAAGATTAATAGAAAAATGCAAAGAAAAATGGAAATTTGACTCATGCAGACGTAGTGGAGATGAGATGTGGCATCCGCACACACATAGATCACACTTGGGGATGAATGCAGGACAGATCCTAGCATCCTGAATTAACCCTGTCTCTATGCGGACAAATGCGGATGGGGGCGGACAAGGACAGGGTGCGTCCGCTTTGAATCTGTCCAATTTTTGGACACTTTTGAATGCATGCAGATGTTACATGTGGACGCCATACCGCATCGGAATGTCACATTCGAATGGTATAGACAGGGCGAGGATGCCATTTCTCGTTCGTAAGCCTTAGGAATTTTACACATGAAGACGAATGTGGTCGAGACCATCACGTCTGCACTCGTCCGAAATATCCCAGATCTGTGACATTAGAGATTTAAAATCAGATGGTTGGTCGCGTAATCTTTTGATACGTGACCTCCCCCGACACGGAACGGTTCCCCCCTTCAGGTCCAGACCACGCGAGCCACCTCTTACCCCTCCAATAGGTGTTCAGGTGGTCCCCCTTAGGTAAGCCCATCTATTTTACATCCAGCCATTCCTCCTGTGTTCAGTCTGTCTCCTTTCCTTACGTCTCTCCTTCTTCTTCTTTGCTTGATTTCTCCCCTTCTGGAGTGGATCCCATGTGTGAAGTGTTGTTCTGGGAGCAAGGAGTTGGCTGTCCATGACTAAGTTCATCAACAAAAGGTATGGGATTTGGGTAGTTTTGGCCAGTGGTGGCCCTACCCATAAGTAAAGTATGTGTGTGTGTGTGTGTGAATGTTTCTTGCTGTTGAGTTCTATAGTTCCTTTAGTTGTCTTAAATTTCTGTAAATCTTTTGGTGGTACTCTTACTGTATAAATTTTATTCCAATACTCACGTAATATTTGATTTACATTTATCGAAGATAAGTTAGCATTATTTAATCCTTGTCTGGTGTTAGTCTGGTAATGTGAAAATATGAATGAAGGAATTCTTTGTGATTGATAAGAATGAAGGTGAATGAAAACGCGGGAACGATGACCTTACTCTGTGAGCATGTTTACGTGTTATTTTTTTTTTTTGGTATCACCTGTCCTACTATTCAATTTATTATGTGAACGCATGTTGGTTCTGAATATATGTCGCTAATACGTCGCTTTACCTTAGTCGTTTTACTCTATTATGTAGTTGGCTTTATTTAGACGTTAAGAGCATGATCAACTCCTATTTTGTTCGTTGTATGCTATGGTTATGTTCGTCGTTTAAAAGCATGTTTAGTTAACTCTTTACCATTGATTTGTTTAACATCCCCGTGAACATAATCAAACTAATTAGTTGTGATTCTAGAATATTTCATAGTTAACAAATTCGAACATGCTTATTGAACTATTACTCGAATTAACTAAATCGAGCATGTTTAATCAATTCAAGCATGCTAGTTAACTATAAACCTTCATGTATGTCAATTAAAAATTTCTTGTTTAATCTTCAAGCATGATAAATAAATTATTAATCATCATGTATGTTAATTAACAATTTCTTGTTTAACCTTCATCGTTAGCCATAATTCTGTTATGTGAATGCCTTTAGTGTCCTACTTGATGTAATTGCATTGTTATAAATTGGTAAGCCTCAATTTGATAGCTAGTTCTAGTTAAAAGGGGTTTTATTCATGCTTTGTCAATTGGTTTAGTTAGTATCAACTTATCAAGCATGTTCAAATCATTTAAAAATTATCGAGCATGTTTCTGTTGATTGTTTAATACACATGTTTCCATTTTTAGTTTACCTCAATTCATAAGCACGTTCCCATTCTTATCAAACTATCGAGCATGACACCGTTTGTTAATCATTAAGCATGTCTTCATTTTCTATTGGTTGAACACATTCCCATACAATCGTTAGTTTAGATGAGCATGTGTAATTAGTTGCCTTACTATCCTGTAAAGATAAATTAAGCATGTTTCCAGATTTATGTTCTGTCAGATAAGCACGTGTAATTAATTTAGTCTATTATCTATAAAGCATGTTAATTAACTCTTAGTCTTCAAGCATGTTATTAGCAATCATTGTTAAACCTTCAAGCATGTTAGATAGACTAATTCAAGTTGAGCATATTAGTGGTTGACTGTAACTAAGAACACTGTTGTTAAATCCTATTTCACTTCATATTTTCTATTTACTGTTGTCATATAGAACATGCAACAATTATTCTACTCTGTAATGCCTGCTTAGTTCGTTGGTATAGTTAGATATAGATTGAGTTATAACCTCTGTTAATAGCATGCTTGATCTCCATTTTTAGATGTTTCTTTTATAGTCGTCATACAATTATTCCAATATGCACTTGTTCTCTTTATGTGTTTTAAATTCCATCATTCAATTATTAATGTCTTTAAATTGTTGTATTTACCTTCCATATATGTGTTATTTGATTGTCATGTTATCAGACATCATAAAAATATAAACAAATAGAGAGTGCCACCTTGGGGTGGTACTCACATGCATTAAGTGAGGGAAAAACGTTAAGAAAACGAAAGAAGAGAAAAGGAAAGGGGTTAAATGGGTAGTTCGGATCTAGCCTGGCAGTTAGGATACACCCATACCTTATCGGGAAAGGGACTAGTGTGCACAGAGGAGGTTAGAAGCCAATGAAGCTATGCCATTTCAAATGACAACCTCCAATCTCTAACTCAAAGTACGAGTAAAGAACGAACGAACAAATGTAATGAAATGATTGGTTTGGGGTGGTATCCATTCCAAAAGGAACTAAAGAGAGGCATAAACATAATGCATAAACCCCATTTTCTTACTGGGCCATTAGGCTCACGTGCTTACTTGTGGAGTAGGTAATGAGATAGTTGTGCTGGGAGCAGAAGAGGAGGCCCTTCCCGTGGAGCCTGCGGAGTATCCAGAGGAAACGTGACTAGAGTAGGTGTATGGCTAAAGGGAAGAAGAAAGTATCTATTTGTAAGGGTTTAATGACAAACATGTTTTTGTAAAACACTAACTATTGCTTTAACCCTTATTTTGAGGATTTAGTGGTTACGTCTTTAACCTTGGACTTTAATGAATGTTTTAAGTGATACTTCCAGTTACCTTTCCACTGATTTTATAATTATAGTTTTCCATGATTTAATGAATGTTGAGATGAGTTTAAGTAACGATCAGATTTCTAAAAAAGACCCTGATTTTTAATTTGAATGAATTTTTTTAAAGGATTTATCCGTTCATCAAACTTTTTAAATTTAACGCATTTTAAAAGGGAAAATAAATAAATGAAAAATTTGGGTCATTACAAGATTCATTTTAAAAACTTTCATGTGTTTGTTTGAAAAGTACGAATTTATGCCTGACCCGGTTTACTACGAACGCATAGTTTCACAAAGAAATAAAGTTGTGGGGCGTTACACGATCTATTCCTGAAGTATGTCAAATCCTCCAAGTTGTGTTAGGGATGGCTTTACGTTCATTCTCCGCATTTGTAATGCCTTGAACCATTAAAACCTTTTTCTTGCCATTTTTTATACATTATACATAAAAATTATGCCTTTAAAACTATACACATCGAAAGTCTTTAAAATAAATTTCTTTTAAATTCAAAGTAATAAAACTCATTAGAAAATAAATATAAATAGTTCAATTTAAATCCAACTGATTAAAAACATAATCAAAATATAAAGTCTTTCTTTTCTTCTGTTTTCTTCAAATCTTCACTCATTAGTCAACTTTGCTTCAACAACACTTTGACTTTGCCCATGAGAATTTGTAACATCCCAATTTTTTAAGTTGGACAATTATCGGGGTATTACCAAGGGCGTGTTCTGGGCATTAAGTCTAGAAGTATTTCCTTCAACATTTTCTCCGTATACGGGATGTAATTAGGTGTTGGGAATATTGGAATATTACATTGCGTATTTGTATGTGTCATTTTATGTCGTGTATTTATGGGGGAAGTGTTACGGGATGGGAGCTAAGTGAGAAAAACGTGAGGGACGCTGTCCAGGGCATTTTCGAACACTTGCGGACGACATTGCGAATGAGTTGAGTCGTCCGCAAAATGCATTGCACACACAACGCAGGGTTGGGATGACTCAGGACGTGATTCGGCATCCTGACCGTACTGTGTCTAGGACTTTCAGACTAGTCCGAACGTGGATTAGCCGCATCCGAGTTGCCTTTGTCCAAATCTTGGGAACTTCCGGATGATATGCGGACAATTGCGGATGAGTAAAGGCCTCGTTTGATTTGCCTCTGTCCGATTTTAGGACACCTTCGGATGCCTGCGGATGATACATGCAGACGTCGTAACACGTCCGAATATCGTCTGCGGATGGACGGACAAGACGAGGACGCTAGTCCTCGTCCGAAGCCACAATTTAGCCTGTGAGATTTAAGCCTTGCGGACGAATGCAGACGAGACCATCATGTTTGCACTCGTCCGAATCATCGCAGATCAGCGACAAAAATGATTTAAAATCAGAAAGAAATCGACCCTAAACTAATTAAAACTTGAATCCCCGACAACGAAGCTGTGATGACCTGGATTTTCATAACCTTTTAAAATACGTGAAATTTAAAACTTTTGTAAGATAATTAAAATCTTTCATAATCAAAGTGCCAAAACCGAGTGTCAAAATCCATTCATTATATTCGTTATGAAAAATCATTTATTAAAATATAGTGGAAGCAAAAATATAATAATTAAAACATGCTAAGTAAATCATTATGTTTTACAAATTACTTTACTCGTCTTTAGCCTGACCAGCCACAATCTCTGCCCGTATAAGCTTTTCATCGACTGTTTTATGTTTTGTTCGTCATTCTTCTCGTCATACACGTATATCTACACCACAAGTAAATTGTAAGCCCAAAGGCTTAGTAAGGAAAAGAGAATATGCAATATGATCATGCCTCTCTTTAGTTCACTTGGAATGGGTCCGCCCCAAACCAATCTTTTCATTATGTTTCATTCATTCGTTCATTCATAACTCGTACATCGAGCTGGAAGTTGAAGGAACACGTACTAGACGGAATAGTCTGATCAGCTTCTAACCCTATGTGGGCTAGATCAAAACTACCCATCCGCCCATCAACCTCCCATCATTCATCATCGTTCATTGCATTCGTTTATTCATTTCGTTTTCCTCACTCATGCATGTGAGTACCACCCTGAGGGGCACTCCCTACTTGTTTATATTAATATGATGCATGTTGATATAACGTACAAAGAATTGACAATTAAACAATACAAGTAGCAAACAACAAATGGCAAGAATAGCAATAATTGAAAACAAACACAGAAACGAATCGAAAATAACATGTAATATGCTTGATTCTACCAAACATAACAATCAAGATATGGCAAGATGAACAATTAATAATATGAAATTATCTAAGCACAATGAACATGCTTAACGATGATATGAAAGCTTAGGCATATAATCAATAATTAAACGGAAACATGCTTGGAAGTTTACTAATAGAAACGTGATAAACAACGTGCTTTTATTCTAAGTAATTAAATATGCTTGGATTTATTAATTATGCTAAACATACTCATATAATTATTACCCTAAATAATCTGTAAGTGTTTGATTGTTTAGCATTAACACCTAAGTAAAGAGAACTACAATTCTTAGCTAGAACCAAGAAATAACATCATTATAACTAGATTTCAAAATATGAAACTAATTTATCTATGCATGCTATTCCTATTAAAGCAGAACATAACGTACTAATTAAATGACTAAAAGAAACATGCTACAATCAGTTTACAACTAATTATGTGCTGATTAATTTAACTAATCATGCTCGGGTTACTTAAAGGAGTGAAATTGAGAATTTACATACTAATTGATTGATTATGCCTTCAATCAATTTGATTTAACGTACTACAATTAATGGCTTAGTTAGTTAGACATGCAAAGAATTCTATTTAATTTGACATGTTCGGTTTAGTTAATTACGCTAAACATGCTCATATAGTTATTATTCTACTAATCTACGAATGCTTAATTAATGAAATTGAAATAAACGTTAACAACTAACAAACTACAGTGAATAATACGGTGAATTGTATAAGAAACTATAGCAAGTGGATATAATGAATTGTACCAAAATAGAAATGAAATTCTCTATTCATTAATGGTCATGCGTGCATATCATTCCATCATTCATTTCATCATTTTATCCTACAACTTAACGTCTTCATTCATCTAAATCTAACAGATTCAACAATCAATCTAATAGTAAAGAATTCAACAATCAATAAAGGAAATATTATAGTGATCTAACAATCAATAATTTACCACACTCACACACACTACTTGTGGTTTAGGGCCTCCACATGGCCACGACACACCTAATTCCTTACCTCAATTCTTTGTTGCGCGTTAGCACTTACTCGTTATCCTTCTTCGTCTTTTCGGTACCTTCACAAATTAGTGATATTTATCATTAATAATTACGACTTATAAATTTTCCTACCCTTAATTACGTGGAAATTTCTAGGAATTTATTGCCACCTAAAATGAAACCCAACATATCCCAATAAACTAATCCAATTACTAAAAGAAAACTATTTATTCACCCACAAAACAACCTCTCCTCATAATAGGGATCAACAGATGATGTAATTAATTTGTACAACCAAAGTCCGACAAAGATAGAGAACATTTGCAAGATAACACCTTTTCATTTATCTTTTACTTGCCAGGGAGAACATGTAATTAAACTAACAGTTATCCAAAAATGTAGAACAATCTTTAACCAATAGAACATAATACTCAATTTTAACTATCAAACAATAGATGGACAAAAATAGAATCGCAGTTCCAATCCATCATTTCCCACTAAACAGTAATAAAACCAAAACCAACATGTCATATATTTCACAGTTCTCCCAACTTAAAATTAGTCACAGAAATCGAAGTAGCATATCATCATGAAACCATCTCTAAACTGTGAACAAATTAACCTCATCACAACCCACCGACTTAATCAGAGCCAAATTTGGAATCCATTATTGAAGAAAAAAATCAACTGAAAATCTCTCACCAAATAGAATAGAATCGGGCGTTTTGTCCTGCTCACAAAAATCGAAGGTGGAGCTGCCACTATCATCCAGAAGCATCGACTATCTGAAAATCTTCAGAGAATGCCTCTATTGTTGCTCAAGATTGCCATTAGCTTGCGGAGCTCCTCAGTCGAAGCTTCACCATCACGGTTCCACCGTCACTAAAGATTGATAGTCTTCGCTAGCTCGCCTCAGCGACTGTTCTCGCCTCGCGAAGTCGCTGCCAGCATCGAGCTCCTCTCTGTCGCCATCACCATCGCTCGCCCTCTCGGTCTCCACCTCTCTCCCACGACTTCTCTCCCTCTCTTTCTATCGCCACCCCCATCTCTCTCTCTCTCTCTCCATGTTTTCTCCTCTTAAAATGAAAAACAATAACTTAATCTTTCATTTCCTTTAATTTACTTCTTGAACTGAACCAGGTTGTCAACCCAAACCGGTTCAGTTCTCCCTCCCCTCTTCACCTAATTTCTCTTTTAATTTCCCCATTTTTAATCCTAATTAACTAATATTAAAATATATTTAAGTGTTAAATATTCGTATCGAATATTAACCGACCCAAATTTCTAACTATCGACTTATTCCAAATATTGTTTAAAGATTATTAGAGGTCTAATTTATATTTCTCGATTTCATTTCCTAAATTAATTTCTATCAATTAAACTTTTAATGAATTCTCTTAAATTATAATTTAATGGTTGCGTCCTTGGTAATACCCCGATAATCTTCTAATTTAAAAAGTCGAGGTGTTACAGAAGCGGTCCCCCTCCAAGTGCAGACCACGCAAGATGCCTCCAGGACTGACCGACAGGAGCTGTCTTCTATACCCTCCCCCTTCTAGGCGTACCTCCTGTCCCCTCATCCCTCCAGGTGATACCTTCCCTCCTTCTACCATTTCTTAAGCCCAACAATTTCCCTCTTCCTCTGGGGAGAGCAGTCTAGCGAGTGTGAGGATGAGAGCTTGTCCAGTGAGTTGTGTGAGCTTGAGTGTTCTATTAGTTGAGGTTGCGTGAATTCTTCATAAGATACATGAGTGAGCTAAAAGCTTGAGGAAGGAGTTGCTGTGTGTGTAAAGTGTCGTCTGTGAGCTGAGGTGGAGCTTTGTGGCTAGCTATTCCCATTGTGTTCATCAGTATAGGTAAGGAAATAAGGGTGTCTTGGCCATTTGGATGCCCTAAACCACAAGTATGTGTGTGTAAGTTCTATGTTAGTTTCCTGAATGTTTGCTGTAGATAATGTTAGCTGATTTTAGATGATGATTCCTTGAACTGTTATTTCCCTGGGATGATTTGGTGCGGAGAATGTGAGTAGATTAGTATACTGCTCTGTGTTATTCTGTAGTTAAAATGCCTTGAACTGTTGATGCTCTGTAGGTTTCCTTGCTGTTGGTTGGTTATTTCCTATTATATTTTCCTTGTCAATTCCTCATTATAGGTTACTATGAGCTCTGTGATATTTTCCTTTTGTTGATTAACTCTGTTTATTGTCTATTATGTGATACAAATGTCTTGTTTGATAAAGAGATGATGAATGTGAGAAGGGTGATGAACGTTGAAAGTGTGAATGAAAAATGAATATTTGAAGTCTGGAAATAAGTTAGGAGTTCTATTGTTGATACTGAATGTTTACTCGCTGTTTAGTTTTCAACTATAATGCTGTTATTTCCTTGCTATTGTTTTGCCATCAATTGTTCGTTTTATTTCTCTAATCTAGTATGTTTACTTGTTAATCAAATTAGTTCAATGTTAATCAATAAATGCTAATCCATGGAGTATGCTAATCAGTTCAGTTAAATAATAAGCAATTGAACATGTTAATCGATTAGGATAACAAACTAGAATCAATAAATGTAATTAGTTCTTGAGCATATAAATTATCTAGGATAGCTCACTAGAACAAAAATGGCAAATTCTTGAACACGTTAAGTAACTAGGATAAAGCATGTAATTAAATCTTAAGTATGTATAATTAATTAGCTACGCATGATTAATCCTCTTTCTTTCTTGAGTATGTCTAATGATTAATTGGCTAGAATCCTAAACTAGTAATTTTAATGACTTCCATGAGCATGTTAATTAACTAGGTTAATCAACAAAATATGATTGCCTAGTAATCATGTTAATTATAGTTGACAAGCATGCCAATTAACTAGAATAATTAACTAAGACAATAACTGAATTTCTTTCTTAAGCATCTAATGAACTAGGTTAATAATAATATGTTATTTTTCCTTGTAAATATTCTGTACAATTCTCATTTCTGCAATTTCCTTTAATTTGGTTAAATTGTCTCTCACTACAATTTTCATTACTATGCTTTACCTTATTTAAGAATAATGGAGATGCTTTACGTTGCTAGAAAAGAACGGAAAGGATGAAAGAAGAACGAATGAATGTAAACGAATTAAAGGTTTCAGTGACTAGGTGAATGGATGTTTTACATTACCTTTGTTATTGTCTTCTTGGTATTGCTTATAATTCTGCTTATAATTACTTGTTCTCAGCAAGTTATCATCCACAAAACCCAAGTCTGATCATTTAACTAGGATAAAAGCATGTAATCAACCCTTGAGCATGTAATTAACTAGAGTGCATTGATTAGTAAGTACCTAGACTCAAACATGACTAGTCAAGCATGTTCAATTAACTAGCTATGTAAGTTAATCCATTAAAAGCATGTTTAATGAATTATAGTAAAAGGCATGTTTAAATATCTAGAGTAATAATTGTAATCCTTTCTTGAGCATGTAATCAACTTGAGATTGTAATTAATTAGGATAATAACTAGACTATTAATTATAGTATGTTTAATTAGTTAGAATAAAAGCATGCTTAATCAACTAGAATAAGAGTTACCAATTATAAGCATGTTTATGTTATTTGTTGTTTAAAGCACGTTTTCATGTTTAGTTTGGCTTAGTCTAACGAGCATGTTTAGTTAATTGTGATTCATCGCACGTTTACTTTATTGTCTCTTATTGCTCATCGCTTTCAATTTGTTATCGTAATTTGTTCCCTGTTAGGCTTTGTTGAATGCTTTCAATTATTGTTGTTCCTTATATGCGCAATTTCAATTATAGTTACTTTCATTTTAATGCGTAATTCTATTATTGTTAATGTTATGATATAATGCATCATGCATCATATTAGGTTAAGAATGCATGGTCATGCATCACGTTAATAGAAACTAATAGGGAGTGCCGCCAAGGGTGAGTAACACATGCATGAGTGAGAAAAAATGTTAAGGAATAAAGAAGTAGAAAACGTTCAGGATGGGCGGGACATGTCTATCATTGGAATAAAGCCTGGAGGGTGGGATACGCCCGAAGGGAAAAGGAGGCTCAGGATGGGCGGGTTACGCCTATCACTGAGAAAAAGCCTCGTGGGCGGGATATGCCTGAATGGAAAAGAAAATGAAAGGGAGTTGGGGTAGATGGGTAGTTCAAATCTAGCCTGGCAGCTAGGATACCCCCTCATCTTGTCGGGAAAGGGACTAGTGTGCACACAGGAGGTTAGAAGCCGATCAAACGAAGTCATCTCAAAGGACAATGTCCAATCTCTAGCTCGATGTACGAGTAACGAACAGACAGACGAATGTAATAAAAGGTTGGATTGGGTTGCCCCCATTCCAAAAGAACTAAAGAGAGTCATAAGCATAATTGTATTAACACTTTTTCCTTACTGGGCCATTAGGCTCACGTTTTACTTGTGGTGTAGGTACAAACGATGAAAAGATAATAAACAGATAATAAGCAGGGATGAACCATTTGCACGAGTGAGATTGTAGCTGGCCAGGCTAGAGTGAGAAGAGGGCACGATTGTAATGAAAGTGTATTTAATTCTTCAATTTTTGTTTATCTTAAGTGTATTTAATTATTTAGTTCTTTCATTAAGTTTCTTTATTAATGATTCATGCTTCCGCAACATTTTAAACAAATGATTTTGTAACGCTTCCGCACTTTATTAATTGGATTTTTTTATAACGAGTTTAATGTAAGGTTTAGTAACGTCCGGTTTAGCGTCGCACTCTTATTTGTTTTAAAAGAGATTTCAATGGTTTTACAAAAGTTCCAATAGATTTCAATGGTTTTAGTAACGTCCGGTTTAGCGTCGCACTCTTATTTGACGCGCTTTAAAGGATTTACAAAAAACTGGGTCCGTACAGAATTATTCTTCAACCGCGGTATCAATTTGTCCTATCGTCATGTTCCTCTGTAAAATTATCATTACCTACATCCCAAACTATGAGCCTAATGCTCAGTAAGAGATGCACAATATAATATGAGTATAAAATAAAATTTTGTAAAAATATGTCTTTTCATTCTTTCTTTCCTCTTCTTTTCTTTTATTTAATGACTTCGCAACCTTTGTCAAAATTCTTAGGGGAAGAGTAGATACAACTATGGGAAATACACCATTGAATCACGTGAACTTCAGTGAGAAAGATCCCATAATCTAGATCTCCATTAGTGTTGTGCACTCAATGCACAACTTGATAAACTTTAGCCAAACCCCGACATAATCAGGCTAACGGAGCTTATCCGCCATAGAACAAACCTTTGGGATAGCCTTTTCTCAACCCTTTATATTCTTTCTTATATTTCTTAAATTCTATTTCTTTTTTTCATGAAAACATATGCATAAAAACCCTTTTTGTTATTTTCTCATAAAACGTTATGCATGGAGCACACATGATAACAATGTAACATGCATGAACATACAATACTAGGCACATCCTTGTGTCAATGAAACGTAACATACTATTTCATAGTATCATCAAACATGCATGAAATAGTCAAAGCATATCCAAAGTCATCACTTTTTATCATAACATCACATGTTTCTAATAGAAAAATTATAATGACAATCAATAAAATACATCCTTGAAACACAATCCGTGGGCATTAAACAATCAATAAAACATATCCTTGAAACAAAACTCGTAGGCATAAAAAAGCCAATAAAACACATCCTCGTAACATAGGTAGTAACATCATAACATGCCATCAATGCATACTACTTTATCTTAAAGCTTTGTGATACAGCCAAAGACCAAACAAATCATCTCTTACTTGGGATTCTTAATTAAGGTTAGACTATTAAATTCTTTCTTCACACGCTAGACTTCCCTTTAAAGACTTAAAAGAAGCATTCACCCAAATGCTAGAGAGAAAATCCTTTGTCCTTGGGGTTCTCGGGTGACTAGGATTTCAACCCAAACTCTAATATTTATAGAACTAAAAACCTGAGAGCTTCACAAGACAAAATTCTACAGAAGCGCATCTAAACTTTATCTTTTCCTAAACAGTCTAAGGAACGATTCGTAGCTCGCAAGAATCTGGAAAAGTAAACTTATTTAAAACTTGTATCATGGATATGCGAACAGCCACAGCAGACGTCCACAACATCCCACTCGACCAATGGCGAACATCCACATTAGCTTTTAAAGCTACTGCAGACACCAACACTTCCCGGGAAGCCAACCCTATCGCGAAAACTTCGATCCTTAGGTTCATCCATTATTTTTCGTTTGGCACGTGTACTTACCCTATCATGAAAATCACTTATGAGGCATCGGCTTCCCATAGACCCCAGCGTCATTGCAAATTCATTAAATCCAATGACAACGTTTCATTTCATCCAAAACTAGCAGCAGACACTAACCTATCAGCTGAAGCAAACGCTTGCACTCTAACAGTAATGACCGAGGCTTACTAATCCAAACGACGCCATTTCCATCACCTAAATTCATTGCCATAGACGCAAATGCAGCCGCAAAAACATGCCGAATGTAAAACGACGACATTCCAAACTTACTTAACTTATCCGAACGACATCTTTACCTTTCGCGGAAGAATCTTTTATTAATCCAAAGGTTCACACTTCTTCTGCTAAACCAAATCCAACAGTCCAACACTCTTCCATGTCCAAGCGGCGTCCAACACTTCCGCGAAAGAATCTTTGTCAAATTTAATGATCCTTGTTCTTTCCGCTAATCTAATCCTACGATCTAGTATCCTCCCGCACCCATGCGGCAACCGATACTACGGCTGAAGCATCTTTTTCCAATCTAACAATCCACGTTTCTTCCGCTAAATTGATCTAACGATCTAATGGCCTCTTGCATCAAACACCCCCACAAAGCATCCTTCTCCAATCCAGATAACCTCATCCAACGGTTCCTAGTGTATCTAGTCTTCCTACATGTTATTTTCATAATTCGAAAACATAAAAATTAAACCAACATTTCAATCTTTTTCTTAACCTTGAATTATTACACATTATACTTTACTAACTCTACTATACTCGACTTTCCTAATTCATCAATAATTTCTATTTTATTTCATTGCTTATAAAATAAAATCTTTTCTTTCAACTCTCCTAATTTCAATAATTATTTAATAAATTCTAATATTTTAAACCGTTTATTAAAATTCATAAATTGAGACGCTAATTAATCTATTTAAATTATAAATTGTCGCGTTGTAATTAATCGTGAAAAATTCCAAGTATTACAACATTCTTTTGTTTGGAGACCTTTATTATTACATTAAAGATGACACAATTTAATATATTTTGGAACATTTATCATTATATTATCTTATGTCAATGTTAGACCTAAGTGTAGTCCAAATGTTATGGGCCCTAGATGTAATTTATTTAGTCTTCTCTTATAATTTAAATTGTTACATATTAAGGGTCATGTTTTTAGAATGAGACATTTCACGTTATGTTTTAAGTCCTCTTACGGGCTTGACACATATTTAACAATTTGAATAGAAAATTTAAAACTTTGAGAAATTAATGAAATATAAAAAAAAACATATCATAAAGAGTACCACTAAAATATTAACCTATGCAACAAAAATCTCTAGTCCACTATTAGCCTTTTTGTTAGGCTAAGTTTTATTTTGATGATGACTAAATTATTGGTTAATTTAATAAATCAATAAGTTATTTTTTGAGTTGTATTTTGTATTTTTTGGATATTATTCTTATCGTTTTATCATAATATTTATATCGGTGATTATTGGAAATACCCTCTAAGTGGGTATTATTATTGTAGTAACATGTTTACTTGAGTCTATGTAGTGTTGGATATCTTTTAAGAACTTAGTATTGTTCAAGGTTTATGTTCGAGTGAAGTGGGGACGAGCTGTGGATGAGAAAATTCATCCCAAATCTGGTCTGTGCTCATTCGGATGAGTGCAGACGATAATGTGGACGAGAAGAGTCATCGGAATCCTCCCTGGAGTGTGTCCATCGAGTTTAGGACAAGCTGAGGATAAAAAAATGTGTCTACAGTGCTTTTGGACGCGTGCGAAAGAATGCAGATGAAGATGCCTACGTCCGATTTGAATCTATAATATTTCTAGACATTTTTGGGATATTTCGGATGCATGCAGATGAGTGCGGATGAGCTCAGACGCGTCTGCTTTGAAACTGTAATTTTCAGGGTGCAATTCGGATGAGTGCGGATGAGGATTTGTATCCTAAACTGCTGAATAGTGAAGTTGCGGATGCGTGCGGATGAGGCTGAGGATGAGGATCTGCATCCTCAATAGGTGAACAGTGAACATTCGGATGAGTGTGGATGAGGGGCTCTGCGTCCTAAAGTCCAAATTTCTGCATAACGACTATATTTTCAACGGATATTTTTCAACGACTAAATGCAGATGTCTGAAACTAGGTGAGGATGATTCGAAAGTCCTTGTCTATAAATATAGGATCACTCCAAGCTCTCTACAACGATCGAATATTAGAGGCAAAACCCTACCAAAATCAAGACTCGAATACTACTCACTATGAGCTATTTAATTGTAAATCAAATTCTTCCTAACCCATAAACTTGCGAGTTATATTTGGGAGAATTCAGATTAGATAGATTGCGCATTAATTTCCGATTCATTATTATTGTGCTTGATTATAAATGGTGATTCCCTACTAATTCATCACATGAGGGTGAAAACCCGAAACACTTATTAGCTAGATTGAACGCCCGTAAGTTCAATCATTGGGTGATGCCCCGCAATAGTCAATTTAAGGGTGACGCCCCGTAATAGTCAAAGGTTAACGAACTTAGAATTAGTCAAGGGTGATGCCCCGCTTAATAGTCAACTTGTAAACAGTTTTATTGGCACCCGTAAGCCAATTGTTTAGTGCATCTCCAAGTGGAATTTGGAGCGCGGACGTAGGCGAGTTTGCCGAACCGCACTCTCTTTATCCCTTACTCTTTAATTTATGCATTTATTGTGATTACATGTTTAATCGTATTCGATAAATCACATAGGGATTTAGAGAATTTAATTATCGCACGAAAATAACTAATACGCTATATTCACCGCCCCCCCCTCCTCTCTCCTCTCTCCTCTCTCCTCTCTCCTCTCTCCTCTCTATAGGCGTATATCGATCCTACACACACTTCTTCTGCTAAACCAAATCTAATAGTCCACCACTCTTCCATGTCCAAGTGGCATCCAACACTTCCACGAAAGAATGTTTCTCAAATTTAATGATCCCTATTCCTTCCAATAATCTAATTCTACGATCCAGTATCCTCTCGCACCCAAGCGATAACTAATACTACGACTGAAGCATCCTTTTCCAATCCAACGATCCACGTTCCTTCCACTGAACCAATATAATGGTCTAATGGCCTCTCGCATCAAACACTCTCATGAAGCATCCTTCTCCAATCCAGATTGATCACAGTCATTTCTAAACCTCATCCAACGGTTCCTAGTGCATCTGGTCTTCCTACATGTTATTTTCATAATTCTAAAACATAAAATATGAAACTAACATTTCAATCTTTTTCTTAACCTTGAATTATTACACATTATGCTTTACTAATTCTACTATACTCGACTTTCCTAATTCATCAATAATTTCTATTTTATTTCATTGCTTATAAAATAAAATATTTTCTTTCAACTCTCCTAATTTCAATAATTATTTAATAAATTCTAATATTTTAAACTGTTTATTAAATTTCATAAATTTTGACGCTAATTAATCTATTTAAATTATAAATTGTCGCGTTGTAATTAATCGTGAAAAATTCCAAGTATTACAATATTCTTTTGTTTTGAGACCTTTATTATTACATTAAAGATGACACAATTTAATATATTTTGGAACATTTATCATTATATTATCTTATGTCAATGTTAGAACTAAGTGTAGTCCAAATGTTATGGGCCCTAGATATAATTTATTTAAGTCTTCTCCTATAATTTAAATTGTTACATATTAAGAGTCATGTTTTTAGAATGAGACATTTCACGTTATGTTTTAAGTCCTCTTACGGGCTTGACACATATTTAACAATTTGAATAGAAAATTTAAAACTTTGAGAAATTAATGAAATATAAAAAAGAATACATATCATAAAGAGTACCACTAAAATATTACCCTATGCCACAAAAATCTCTAGTCCCCGTCCACACTAACATTATTAAATTTAAAGTTGGTAAAAAATCAATCTTCAAACAAACAAAAACAAGAATTCAAAATATTAGATATCAAATTCTTATGATTTTATTGACGATTTGGTGGGTATTTTTGTTGATCAAGCTGAGCCCTTCTTGCATTTGCTGTCTTGATAACTACTCTGGCATGAGGATGACTGCTCAAAGACGTGCTGTATTGATCAATACAAGTAATCAGTTCTTGAAGAATCGATCCCTGAAACATTATTTAGCAAAAGTTGATAAGCATTCTGGGTTTGCAGCTTTGTAAAAAAGAAACATAAAATTAAAATTCTAACCGTGAACTTTTTGACAGCACATTGAAGAACATAGTTTCCGAAGGAGTTTTGAAAAACATTCACAAATCTTGGAGAATCAATGATTTCCCTTACAACCCTAACAGCCTCATCATTTGGGAAGTCGTTTATGCATTTCTCTACCACATGACTTGCGTATTTGTTCATGCTCATGTTCACATAATGCCCCTCAAGCTTACATAATATCTCTGCAGAAACAAATCCTTGCTTTACCAACTCTACCACGCGTTGTACCACATAGTTCCTGCACCATCAAAACAACAACATATAGTTAACAGAAAGTCAGATGTCCGATGTTTTCACATTGTAACATTAATAATTAATTAAGAGATAAACAAACCCGTAAGGATGTCCTGAAAGCAGCAATGCATTTTTTGAAACTTCAATCAAGAGGCCACATATAGTGTCGTCATCACAATATGTCATAGATAAGTGCAAAATACAACAACCTGCTTTGTCCGTGGCAACCACGAAGCAGTTTTCTACAACTTCTCTCATCAGGATCTGCAAAATAAAATCAAGATTGTGACTAAAGTTATCATGTGTTTGAGTCAACCCTAAAATAATGTATTTTACGTACCTGAATATATTGTGGGGAAAGAATGTTGAAGCACTCGAAGATGACCTCGTTGCCAAGGGTGCTCTTTGTCAGGGCCGTCACATATTTCTTCATAATATTTGTAAACATGCTCTGATGATGTTTTGATTTGAGGCGTCTTATCAATTTTATAACTGTCATGTTTCTGCATTTTCAGAAATTGCTATTTCAAATTTCATTTTATTAAAGCAATCTTAATACTAATCTTATTGAATGAAACCATACCCAAAATTATGCATGCATGCATCTTTCAAACTTTCTTGCCCAAGTAGTAATTCTTGAAGCATTCTTTCGACGAACTCGTCCGCCATGGATTCGAAAAGCGTCTGCAGAACAGAACTTCCAAGCTGATTAAATATCAATTCATAGACATGACCTTCCACCACAGAAACTATTGCCGCTGTAATTTGTGGGTTATTCTCTAAAATTCTCTGCTTCAGTTTAGCACTCCCCTGAGGGGTTTTAGCCAATGACCGAATCTTGGCCGAAATTAACGAATCAGTTGGTTGATTTCCGCCATGATTAAGCACAGAAGACGTAGAACGATTTGTTCCAATGTGTGGAATAGAAAAGCGCTGAAGATATTCATCGGCAAACAATGGAGGTCGCTGGAGACTAGTTTTCATATGGATATCATCCCTTTGATTCCCATGAGAGTGAATATTCATCGTTCCGAGTTGAGTTCCCAATCCAGAGACCCGAGATGGCAACTTAAGAGGTGGAGCGTATTCGTCAGCCGAAAAGTCAAGCCCTGTGTGGGGAACTGTGCTACTTCCGTTCGCGGGAGTCCAATCGTAGAAAGGGTTTTCCGGTAGAGACAAGTAGAATTCAACGAAGAAGCTGCATATTTATAGCACTGCCAATCGTCAGGAGAATAGAATTCCTATTACTAGTAGGATTATGAAAGCTCTATTTTGTACAAAAACCAAAAAATATTCCTAACAATGATGCAGATGCCACCATGATCTGCCAAGTGTACGGCGGAGATTGTGCAACGCATGATCAAGGGGAAGGTGCTCTTCCAAATGAAAGAGGACAAATTTCTTTTGAGTCAAATCAAACAGCCAACGTTTTGATCTTACTCTAGGCTACCAAAGACTCTAATTGGAGATTTCTCCATGGGCCCCACTTCAATTTTCCTTTTTTATTTCCATGCGTACATTATATATATATATTTCTAATTATTTAATGTCTTTATTTTTTTTAATTTTTTTTTCAATAAGAAAAATAACCAAATTTAATTTTTATTCTTTATTTCTCCACCTCAATGTATCAAAAAGAAAATTCAAGAAATTTGAAAAAGCAAAATTATTATGCAGGAATTGTTACTAATAATCCATGTATATTGTTACTAATAATAGGGGTGGAAAACGGTTCGGGCAGAACCGAGCAACCGAACCGAACCGGTGCAAATTGAGAAAGTGAGATGAATCATAGAAAGAAATATTTGTTTCTAGTACAATGAGAAAGTTAACTAAAGAACCGAAAACCGAGCCGAGAACCGAACCTAATAGGTCTCCTGTAAAAACCAAAAACCAAACCGTGAACCGAACTGAATAAAATTGAACCGATACCTCGGTTTTCTTTTCGGTTTACACTGTGGTTCGGTTCATTCTCGGTTCCTAAAAAAATCGAACCTAATAGGTTCGGTTTGAATTTAACTAAAAACCAAACCGAACCGAACCGTTTCCACCCCTAACTAATAATCCATGTATATGAGACATCATTAATTAAAAGGGTGCATGAAAAAAAGTGTAGAAAATAAAATATGATAGAAATGAATTATTCGGTCATCCAAATTGAAAAAAAAAAAGGGGAATTGTGGCAACAGGCTTTTCTATTTAAACATCATTACAATATTTTGATCGTCGTAAACTTTATTAACATAGTTTTAACAGAACATTTATAAATTATTACAATAACATTTTAAATTTCTACATACAAAATGGGAGTTATCTCTACAGTTCAATTTTCTCATAACAACCAATCACTCCTCATGAGCAAACTTTATCAGCTGCGTCGTCATCCATTAACAGTCTCATCATCTAGTTCTTTACCTATGTCACAAGGTTCACATATGAGTCTAATGCTCCATAAATAATGAAAAATAAATATGCATATAACATGTAATGTAGTAATTGTAAAATCATGCATGTTTTTACTTTTCAATTTATTTCTTCTTCTTTTTACTTTTCAGTCTGATCGTTGAGGTACAGTTTATGGGTGAATAGACACAATTTAGTCCACCTCATGCGAAACAACCAAATTCAAACCTCTGCCACACAATGACCCATTACGTGTTCTCTTTTTCTTTCTTAATATTTCTTACAAAACATATGCACAAAAATACTTTTTCATTTCGTTATAAAAACCATGATGCAAGAGCATGTTAATTTCATTTCCACGCATGAACAATAATAACAATATGTATATTTCACAACACAACCATTTACACTATTCAACCCTTCCATACAAAATATATAAATGCCATACAAGAGTAACATTAACTATATGTATGTACATATATTCATATTTATGCATTGCAACCATATTCTCTATTCTTTATAAACTAGCCACAGTTACGTAAAGTAATTAATCACATATTTAAAGGCAACACCTATCCATTCTAAACATGACCATATAATCATTTAATTAGTCACAAATATAAATTTTTCTGTCTACCCTAACACCTTGTTATGTAGACTGTGAGGCCAAATATACACATCATCACTTACTTTGGAGTCTTAACATAATTCACATCAACTATGAATTATTTTGTTGAGTTGGAAGACATAAAACATATTACAATTACACGTTAGTATCCAACTACACATATTTACATTTATATTCAATTTGTATACTTTTCCAATTCGAGTGATTCTTGAACTCATAATTTCCTTAGATAATACTTATTTTCACATGAAATTAGTTTAAAAATTTAATCATTTTTGTCATGGGTAAAACATTCAAAACAAAACCTTGTTCTCGTAAAATAACCATTTTTTTATCTCATTGCCTATCATCGACTTCCAAATGGCTTGATTCCAACCCATAATTCCATCAACGTGTCTATTACAACACACTAAAACGTTCTTAAATTAGAAATCATTAAAGTTGGTTGGTTATACACGTTTTAATTCGTAAATTCATAACTTTCACCATACAAGCCCCACTACCATAATGATAGCACCTAAATACTCCATATTATTTCCATTAGTTTCTATTAAATCATATTTATATTTAAACATCTAGAGAGTAGGCTATTGTTTGAAACATATACAGATTCTTTCAATCACATATCCCACTCTCTATATTTCATATCTTCCCATTTTCTTGCAACTAAATTTCATAACAAGACAAGAAAAAAACACCTTACTTCACAAGGATAGAGAGAAAGATAAGTACTTTTTCAATTTTCTTGACCTTGCCAGTGAGAAATGCTCAACAAGCCAACCCTTATATAACTCACGAGAGTAAGAGAGAGAATGGCAAGATGTACAATCTTACATTCCATAGTCATTAGTCTTAATATTCGTGTTTAGATCTCCCTTAAAAAATCTCATCCTGCCTATTAGTAGAGTACTAGTCATAATTATTGCTTTGTGACACATCAAGTGCAATGTATTCGGTGATCCATTGATGGCTAATTGTCCAAATCGACTGCTCGAACAACAATTTTTATAGGCATAATCCAATGTTGGATATCTGCCACGGACATGACATTTTCGTGGACACCAACACTTTGCTGACATCCACGTTTCCTTGATTTCACTTTACCTCAACCAAAAATGATGACGTTTTTCACCATTTTATTCACCGCGGACTCGTTTCCTTTTGCGGATAACTGTTGCCCACGAATTACTTAGATGAAAAACAAATAATTACCGTATGTTTCCGCTTTACTCTGATATGGTTTATTCGTCACTAAATTACCGTGTGTTTCGTTAAATGAAAAGAAAAATTTTTACACAGTAAATTTTTAAAGAAAAATGATTTATAAGTAAGACTGGTCGCTACACTTTCAGCCTCCCTTTGAAGGTGAAACGTCGAGAAAGAAAACATTGGATGTCATCTGAAGTGCCACGAGACGAAGTTCCTTCATTTTATGGCGATAAATTATCGTTTCCATAAGGTGTTTTAAATGGAGGTTGATCAATTTAACTCTTGGGTGATTGACCACCATTTTCTAATCAATCGCCAATTTCCTACCTTCAATATCGCCGGCTAATAGGGTTGGTCGATTAATGAAGTGGCTGATCGACCGCCAGCCTCTCTCTATAAAATTTCGTCTAATTTTATTTTAAACCTATAATTTTATTCTTAATTACTTTAAATCTTTATTTCCATTAACAATAAGTAATTACATACTTATAATTGCAACAAACTTCTACACTTTATCCTTCATAGTAAAAACTGCCAATGTCTTACATTTTCACTTAACTCAATAATTAAACGAAACTAAATACCACAGGTATTACATAAGCATTGGACTTAAATCTAATAAATCACAGCATCAAACATCAAGCAACAATACATCATCGAACGATAGAAATATCACAACCAAAGTATCTAGTAAATACAGTCAGCATACAAATCCTAATTCTTGTGATGTAGCTCTAAAGGGAAAACACATGCAATATCATTTACTTGGAGTCTTTAGAGGGTTAACACTTAAATTATTCTTCTCAAAACCTATTCATCAATAACATGAGATCATCAATAATAATTCTCCAATAATCAATCCCAACTACAAGCAAATCATTGCCTAATAGAATTCTTCAATCCAAACTTAACAGTTTATCCCCACAAACAGAACTTCCAACAACGTAAATTCCTTAACTAACATAATCTATTAAACTAGAGACTAACTCCAATTGAATATAACTTCAACCCTAACCAACTTCAATAGAATGTAACCAAAAATATCAAACCATCATATCTTCACAAGTCTCAGTCAGAAAATTCAAACTAGACACTAAAGTTCTACTGTCAACAAATTCTATTCATTCAATTACTTTACAGAGAGCAACTCAACCAATACAACATTCTTATCAATATGATTTCATAAATCAGTAACTAAGCATGGCTATTATTGTATATCCATTATCAGAAAAATCTAAAAATTCTACTATCAACAAAGAACTGAAAAGAAAAAAAAATCATCTAACTCCAACAAGGATTCATGGAAGAGAGACTCTATTACCTGTAGAGCCCGAGAACAAAAACTTGAAACAAAAGACCCTCCTCTTCTTCCAACAACTCTCTCTCACTTTCAGACTTCTCTCTAACTTTCTCTCAAATTTGTCACAGACTGTCACAGTCTCATTCTTCCTCACGGTCACTCTCTCTCAAAACTGCTTCTTCAAGACTTCCTCTCTTTCTACAAAACTTCTCATATCACCTCATCTCTTCTATTTATACACAACAACGTGAAGCCCTTCAATACCCCAAGGAAGGTGAAAAGGTTGAGTGGAGAGATGCTTGATCATCTATGAAGCACCAAGCATCGATCCTTCCAAGTGTGAGAGATGTCAATTTGACAAGGTAGAACCCACATCTTTAAACACCTATTTATGTTTATTCAATTTGTTTCATTTACATTTTCAAAATGATGCAGAAAACCACTTTTGTAGATTTTAGGAAAACAACGATGAATGAATGCACGCATACAATCCTATCATACATATCTATCTATAATATCCTCAAAACATGATCAATTCTTAACCCTAACCACTGAACTTAAATATAATAAATCACAGCATCAAACATCAAGCAACAATACATCATCGAACGATAGAAATATCACAGCCTAAGCATCTAGTAAGCACAATCAGCATACAAACCCTAATTCTTGTGATGTAGCGTCGAAGGGAAAACACATGCAATATCACTTACTTGGAGTCCTTAGCAGATTTGCACATAAATTATTCTTCTCAAAACCTATTCATCAATAACATGAAATCATCAATAATGATTCTCCAATAATCAAACCCAACTACAAGCAAATCACTGCCTAATATAATTCTTCAATCCAAACTTAAGAGTTTATCCTAACAAACAGAACTTTCAACAACGTAAATTCCTTAAGTAACACAATCTATTAAACTAGTGACTAAATCAAATTGAATATAACTTGAACCCTAACCAACTTCAACAGAATATAGCCAATAATATCAAAGCATTATATCTTCACAATTCTTGGGCAGAAAATCCCAACCAAATATCAAAGTTCTACTGTCAACAAATTCTATTCATTCAATAACTTTATGGAGAGCAACTCAACCAATACAACATTCTTATCAGTATGATTTCAACTAAAGCAGTAACTAAGCATGGCCATTACTGTATATCCATTATTAGACAAAACTCAGAATTCAACTATCAACAGAGAACTTAATAGAAAACAAAATCATCTAACTCCAACAAGGATTCATAGAAGAGAGATCCTGTTACATGTAGAGCATGAGAACAAAAACTTGAAATCAAAAAACCTTCCTCTTCTTCCTGCAACTCTCTCTCACTTTTGGACTTCTCTCTAACCTTCTCTCAAATTTCTCACAGATCCTCATGGTCTCCTTCTCCCTCACATTCACTCTCTCTCAAAATTGCTTCTTCTAGACTTCCTCTCTTTTTGCAAAACTCCTTGCATCACCTCGTCTCTTCTATTTATACACAACAACGTGCACCCCTTCAATACCCTAATGAAGGTGGAGAGACGCATGATTATCCATGAAGCGCCAATCATCGATCCTTTCCATTTCCAAGAGACGGTTATCATTTTCTGTAACCTTGCCAATTTGTTGGTCGATCAACCCCCTTTAGGTGATCGACCGCAAAACTTTCAGAGTTAACACTTTTCTTCAATGCCGGTTGATCACCATCTTTCACATAATCGACTGCATATCCGTAGTTTCACAATTCTTAACTATTCCATGCCAAGGGAGAAAGAGTAAAGTTATGGCTATTCCATTAAAGATGATAGTTTATTCACCAGGAATAAAGATATGATGTCGTTAGAGAATATTATTTGAAAAATAGTTTGAATTCATTGTTTAAAAAATTAAAAAAAAAGATTTATTAAGTATTAAATCATCATCTGTTCAATTTAATTTTAACTAAAGGAGACGAGTTTGATAAATAAAAGCATAGGATTCTATTGGTTAAATAAACCATTTTCGAAATTAATGTTAACTATAAATGCCTTTTAAATTGATCAATATCCTGTCAATCTCGCACATCCCCCCCTCTCACTCTCTCTCTCACTCTCTCTCTCTCTTGCTCTCTCTCTCTCCTCACTCACTCGACTTCTCTTTCTCTCTCTCTCTCAAATACTTCCACTGCGATTGCTACGATGCCCTTCGTCTGCGCTGTCCGCCGCCGGGTGAGAGTGAAATTTTTGAACGTGGAGTCTATTGCGAGACGCCATCGGAGAAAACTGAGGAGAAAGAAGCCCGAATACAAACGGAAATGTGGCCGGGGCCGGGGCCGGAGGCGGTGCAGGGAGTGGACCTGTTTTGGTGCGTTCATAATTCTTGTTTCTTTAATCGCTTTCTTTTACCTCCCATTCATTTTCTTGCTTCATTGACATGTATTGTCCTCTTCTTAGGTTTATGTTCTTTTTGGAATGTTAGGTCGATGGCGGGCGATTGTGAATCTTGAAGACAGTGGGTGGTTTCATCAATAATCAAGGAATGTCTACATGGATGCACCAGTTCAGCTCAGCTCAAGCTCAATCGTCGAAGTTCAGTCTTTCGTAGTTATATTTGTTTATTGCACATATTCATGACGTTGATTCAAGATTCATTTTTCTTTCTTCAATAAACAAAAGTGCTGTGTTGTGTCTATGTTTGGGTCCATTGCAGTTGCAGTTTTATATTTATGTACAAGGTTGTGGATAAGCTTCTTTAAAATATTTATTTTAATTAAATATATAAATACTGATTAAAAACAATCTTAGTTTTGTGAAAATGATTGCAAATAAGTTTAAATGCACAATATAGTTATGGGTTACATTTGGCACTAACAAAAATATTAAAAGTATTCTCGTGATGACAACTCTCTCTCTTTAAACTATTTATGTATCTAAATTTAGGCCACTAAAATCAACTATATGCATTGCAATCGCAATAAACGGGTGAAAACCAATCCATCTGAAAATCGAACCTTTCAATACTAGTTGGGAGAGATCGCACCACCTTGGCGGTGAGCAAGTTGTACTCATCACAATCTCGAGATATATACACACAATCTTCATCTTCGCCATTCGCCACAGGCCATTTCCCCAAGAAGAATACGCAATTTCCTTGAATCCCATTAAACTCCTTTGAGTCTACTACTTGGCTCCCATTCCTTCCTAAAAATATGACTTGATCTCCCATGTCTTCCACCCTTGAAACGTGGACATCGCCTTCTCCTTTGACATCAAGTTTGAAAATGCCAAATCTTTTTGTTGACTCGTAGGAAGGAAGATCACCTTCCGAGTCAGTATCCTCCACCACAGCCCATCGGACGACCAATAGTAGTTCGTTTTGAACAGATAATGTTAGGTATGCATATCCTTCAGAATTCTCATCGGGCAGCTCATTCGCAATGAAGAGGCACTCGGAGCAACACGCAGAAAGATCTTCTTCAGCTTCCCAGATCATGAAAACATTAATGAAATTCAGCTTTAATGACTCCAAAAAGTAAATTCCATTGTGATCTGGATGCGATGAGTGGCCAATTTTGTGAGTGTGAACCTCAGAAACAACAACTAGGGTATCGTCATGAAATAAAATATCAGCATAGTATCAAAAGTTATCGTCGTCTTCCACGACTCTCTCCATCATGTCTACGTATTCTTTAATGTTATAATTACCAGTGAAAATCGTCCATTGCTCGTCGCCTGGTTTGCAGATGGCAAGCTCAAGGCCTTTGCCGAAAATAACTACGACCATTGTAGATTCTTTGATTTGGTTTGATGAAATTGCAATACTGAATATGTAATCAAGCTGCATATCCTTCTTGGAGACCCAATTACGGTAACAAGGAGTTTTAGGTATTGAAGGAAGTTTGAGGAGTTGGCGAGAAACTGGGTTGAAAAGAAGTAAAAGAGGTTCTTTTGAGAATACCTTCATTCCGTAGTCTTCAATTTTGATGAAAGCCAACCAACCATTAGAAGAGCCGATAAACTCTGCATCTTGAAGTGGCTTAGGCAACATGAGTCTTTCGATGGTGCCTTGAGATAAATTGAGACAGCGAAACTCTCCACATTCTGGGTCGTAGGGAAGAACAAACCAAGGTAATTCGTTTACGTGAGAGAGACATTCTTTTTTCACGGAGCCCCAAAATTTGCAGACTACAGCTAAGCTAAGGCGATCAGAGAGGCAAACTCTTGCAGAAATCAGATCCATGAGATCGGTAGGAATCTCTTCCCAAGGGGCGTGCTTGGATGCGATTGCGGGAGGAGGGCTGACGAAGGAAGGCCTGCACATGGTGAGAGAGAGAAAGTCTCCCAAATTGAAACAAGAGTGAAACAGTTTCGCCATTGTTGATGGGCGTAGGGAGATGGCAAGAAGATTCAGTCGAATTTATTCGTTATTTTGAAAAAATATGCAGACTGCAGAGGTTATAAAATTGTATCTAAAAAGTAAGTATAATCATTTTCCATCTTTTATTCAAATGAGAGTAGATGAAGAAGAAGGTGCTGACGTGGAGCACCATCAACAACAAAGAGTATTTTGATTTTCTTTTGTTTGGATAATTGAAGATTATTTTTAATCATCTACGAGTGTTGGTTATTATTCAATGATATTTTAATTAGATATACTTAGAAGTATAAATATCTCTAAATTTTTTCAATTAGCATAATCTAATTTTCTCATTTATTTTATTCTCCTTATGCAACTTTTAAGCTATAAATTCTACAAAAAGCTAATTTCGTTATTATTTTCTACTTAAAAGTGTAATTAAATTTTTCCCTCAAAATTTGTTCAACAAAACAACTCTTAATATCTCTTTTCCATGTCTTGCTACCTCTCCTATGCCGCATCTTCCAAGGTCTGATTTTGTCATTAAACATTTACTAACAAAATTTGCTTATATCGAAGTTCTTTGATCTTAAAATCTAAAAACTGAATTGATTTTTCCTCATTACTCAATGTTGGTCGAATTTCATTCTATTCTTGCACCACCACTTGAGAGGGATCATGAACACACTTGCTTAGCATTGACATATTAAAAATATTGTGAACTCCCTCCATTGAAGTTGGCAATTCAAGTCTCTAAGCGATAGGGAAAGGTCTAACATACGTTGAACTAAGCTTCCTCTTTTTATCAAATTTCATGATTCCTTTGAAGGACGAAACTTTTAAAAAGGGAAAATGAAAAATCAACCATCATCCTTTACTGTTAGTGACAAGCCAACCATCATTCTTTTTTTCTAACAAATTAACCACTGAACTATAGAAAAATGACGCCGCCACCATCGCTATCTCTTTTGCCGTTAAACGTTTGACGAGGAACCGCAACGGCTTGACGAGGAACCATAACAGCTTGACAAGGAACCGCTGCGGTTTGACAAAAAACTGACAAACCCTTGCGGTTCATCGTCAAGCCACGACAGTTTGACGAAAAACCGCCGCGGCTTGACAACGAACCGCGGCGGTTTTTCATCAAACCACCACTGCTTGACAACGAACCGCTCGCGGCTGTTTTTTGTATTTTATGGCTACTTCAAAGTTCCTATTTTTTACAGTTTCATGTCACTTCTATAAGAATTCCCATATATTATGTACATGTTTTATGAATCAAATACTTTTATTAGACTTTTTATGAAGATTGTTGACCTCTTCAACTTCAAATGACCATAACTTTGGCTGCGGGTGTCTGAATCAGCTCCAAAAGATATCAAATTGAAGCTCTCTAAGAGATCTATGATTTGTCATGGATTTACCCCATGTCCCACATTTCTCGGGCTCAAAATCAATTGTTTAAGCTCTCAAATTTGGGATTAAAGATTTTTGACAAACTACCAGTGACAAAACCGCGGCGGTTTCATGACAAACCGCTGCGGTTCGTCCTCAAACCGCCACGGTTTCACAAAAAACTGCTACAGTTTGTCATGACACCACCGCAGTTTGTCATGACATGGCCGCAGTTTCGTGACACCGCCGCTGTTTTGTGACACCGCCGCAAACCGCAGCGGTTTGTCGTGACACCGCCGCGGTGTCAGCGGTTCCTCGTCAAACGTTTAACGGCAAACGTGACAGCGATGATGGCGGTGTCATTTTTCTATAGTTTAGTGGTTAATTTGTTAGAAAAAAGGATGGTTGTTGGTTTGTCACTAATAGTAAAGGATGATGGTTGATTTGTCATTTTTCCTTTTAAAAATTTTAGATCACCTTCTTGAAACTCCAATTCTTGTCGTCAATTATATGCATAATTTTTCTATCAGCTTTGGGAAGTTAGCATCTTCTACTTAATAAGAGCCACAATATCTACCATTTGCTGAATGATTTCAGAGCCAAGTAGTTTAGCTTCACCTACCTCATCCTACTATAGCAGAGATATGTACTTACTTCCATATAATGCCTCATACAGTGCCATATCAATCGTGGCTTGATAGCTACTATTGTACGCAAATTCCTCTAAAAGTAGCATTTTACTCCAACTAGCTTGAAAATCGAGCACACAAGCCTAAAGCATGTCCTCTAATATTTCAATCATTCTCTCTGATTGACTATTTGTCTAAGGATGAAATGCTATACTGAATCTTAGTTTTGCACCCATATCCTTATGTAAACTCTTCCAAAAGGCTGAAGTAAATCTTGGGTCATAGTTTGACACAATAGAAACTGGAATACCATGAAGTCGGACAATTTCTTGGATATATAACTCGATGTATTGATCATCGAATAAGTGATCCTGACGGGAAAAAAGTGTGATGACTTCATTAATCTATCCATGATCGCCATTATCATATCTCTGCTAGAATTTCTCCTCATAATTCCTTATTCATAGAGACAAACCATTTGCCTTTAAACTTAAATATCTCCCCATTAGAAACAAAATAATCAAATTGGTCCGTCAAAATCTGATTTGATTTAAGACTTACACACTTGGGGTGAACTGCTTGTGCCTATGTGATTTTCTCCAACAAAGTAGGTATTAATGTCATAGCCGAAAGCTTAGACGCCAATCGTGAAGTAATTACCTCCAATCAAACTTTTGCATTTCTAATTGAAGAGTCAGAGACAGTTTTGACCACAAAGAGTGCTCTGATATTGCTTTTCTGCTTAACGTGTCTACTACCTCATTCACTTTCCCCGGATGGTATTTAATCTTGCAGTCATAATTCCAACCATCATCTCTATCGCATGTTAAATTGTTTTTGACTAAAAATGTACTTCAAGCTCTTGTGGTCTATGATGATTTCACAATGCAGTCTATAAAAATAGTCTCCCTAAAATTTGAGTGCAAATACCATCGCAAGCAACTCCAAGTCATGCGTTAGATAATTACATTCATACTCTTTCAAATGCCTCGAAGCGTATGCAATTACTTTTCCATGTTTCGTAAGTACACCTCCTAGGCCATTCTTTGATGCATCACAATAAATGTTGTATTTGCCGTTTGAACTGATATTGCCATCTTGTGAATATTTACACTCAGTGTGTGATTTAAGGGAGTGCAGGTTAGTATAAATGATAGTCAGTTGCCCATTGATTTTATAGTCATTGACATGATGAGGTATCATATAATATAAGGAGTGAACTGACTATTTCAGCACTTTGCAACTATCGACTATAGGAAGAGAAGAGTTTATTTTTCGGCACCTGGTGAAGTAGAATATGTCTTTCAAGGGATGAAAGATAAAAACAGACTGCTTGTTATTCTACGACTAAGACACGAAATTTTGTTGAACAATTAGGATATTGGTTTCTTGACTAGCGTGGCCTACTGCGAAGATAAAAGAAATTCTTATTGTTCAAGTATTTACCGAAGTTATTCTAGATGAGTTGTTGGGACTACCACCTAACCGAGAAATACAATTTTTGGTATTGATGTTTATCCTGACACATCACCTATATAAAAAAATTCCATATTCAATGGTTCCGGTGGAATTAAAAGAGGTGAAATTGCAGATTGAAGAGTTGTTTAATAAATGTATTATCTGTCTGAGTTTTTCACCTTGTGGTGCACCCATCCTTTTTTTCAAAAAGAAAGATGGACCTATGAAAATGTCTATTGACTATAGAGAGTTGAACATGGTATCTATTAAAAACAAGTACCCCATACCAAGGATCGATGATTTATTTGATCAACTGCAAGGTGTGACAATGTTCTCAAAAATTTATTGGCGTTGTGGATATTACCAAGTAAAGGTGAAAACCAAGGATATTCCAAAGATTGCCTTTCATACTAGGTATGGTCATTAAAAATTTTTTGTCATGTCATTCAGACTTACAAACACACCAGTGACATTTATGGATTTAATGAACTGTGTCTTCAAGGACTATCTGGATAAATTCATAATCAGATGACATTCTAGTACACTCCTGCCCTAAGAAAGAACATATGGAGCATAGTTGTATCGTTTCTTAGGAAGGTATTCAAAGCAAGATACAAGTAGTTCTAGAATTGGCACAACCAAGAAATGTCAGTGAAGTGCATAGTTTTTTTTTGGGCTTGGTTGAATATTATAGAAGGTTCATTGAACGATTCTCAAAGATTGTCATGCCTCTAACATACTTAACGAGAAAGAATACAAAGTTTTGGTGGTTCATTTTCAAGAATTGAAAAATAGATTAACCACCGCACCAGTTTTAGGACTCTTGTTCAAAATCGATAAGTACGATATTTATTATGATGGATTAAAAAATGATTTGGATAGTGTACTAATGCAAGAGGGAAGAGTAATTGCTTATGCCTCCAGGCAATTGAAGAACTATGAACAAAATTATTCGACACATGATTTTGCGCTAGCTATTGTGGTATTCACTCTTAAGATTTGGAGACATTATCTTCATAGACAAGAGTGTGATATATTCATGGACCATAAAAGCTTAAAGTATATCTTCACTCAAAAGAAGCTGAATATGAGACAATGGCGGTGGTTGGAGTTTGTTTAGGACAACGATTGTGAGATTAAATACACCCTAGAAAAGCAAATATAAAAGACGATGCCTTGAATAGGAGGACGGTTTGTGTGAATTCGTTATGGTCAAATATGCCTTGAACATTACATACGAAAGGTCTGACGTTTGGATTAGAGATAGTTACCAAGCAAGAGGCATTCATATTGTCAACAATGACTCTAAAACCTACACTATTGTAGGGGATTAAGCAATCTGATTTCACCTTTTCTCATAATGGCATTGTAATATTTTGGGATAGGTGGTACATTCCTAAGGATAAGGAGCTTCAACGAGAGATTTTAACAGAAGCACTGTATGCCCGGATAATTTCTCTATAACTTAAATGTAAGCGATTTTACAGAATGAACAATTCCATACGCTTCATAATTTTCTATGGTACTCTTATTATAATGGAAATGATATAATGCAATGGAAATTAACTGGATCAATTATGGGGTAATTGGCATTTTCGGTCGAGGCACCGATTGAGGTTGTGGTTGAGTATCGCGAACGAAATGCATTGCAGATTACATTGTTGGTTTTCGGTCGAGGACGCAGTCGAATATATCGACCGAAATGCCATACAAATTACATTGTTAGCTTTTTGTCGAGTCGAGATCGGGGTCGGGGTCGGGGTCGAGGTCGAATAAGGATACCAAAATGCGTTACATATCGCATTTTGGTTTTCGGTCGAAGCATTGGTTGAGGGCTCAGTCAAATATCTTAACCGAAATGCATTACAGATTGCATTTTGATTTTTTGATTAAGTCATTGGTCGAGGACACTGTTGAAAGGTTTGACCGAAACACAAAACAGTGGCAAAATTTTGGTAATCAGTTGATTGTGCACTCGACTTATTCGACCAAAAAGTCCAGTTTTAGCAAAATGACTTCTTATGTCACATACATTCTTTTATTGTTTTTTCAATAATTTCCTCCTTTCCCGGGGAGATTACATCAATTATCCTAGGGCATTCATATCATCCATGTGGAGATTGAACATTGGACCATCCTTCTTCGATATGGGTGATTGTCCACAGAGTTGGCGTCCCCGTGAAGTCTCTTTCTATCTATAAATTGATGGCTGTGGATGGGTATGCATTCGGAACTCTTCATTTTTTACTCAGAGCTGCAATAGAGTGGGTGAGGAAAGTGTCTTGCATTCTCCATCCTGTCAGCTGAAGTGCATGGAGAGTAAAGGAATTTCTTCTTGCTGTTGGTTCGAACTGCTTTCTTCTGGGGAGAGTCAGTGTGAGTTATCGTGTGTGTTTGGTTGGGTTATCCCCTACACTGCTGTTGGAGAAAGGAAAAAGGAGCTTCAAATCATTAGGAGGTAAGAAATGGGATGTGGTCGCCAGAGGAAGCCCTGCATCACAGGAAAAATTGTATGGTTTGTTTGGATCTTCTTCTGCCTTGATTCCTTGTTGGAAATTGTTGATTACTTGCTGCCCATTTGATAATCTGCTATAAATAAGAATATATTTGTTGAATCTACCTCGGTTAGTCACTAAGATGTGATAATTTTCTCCTGTTAATTGCAAGATAATAATTAGGGGATATTGTTTTGTGAATTGTTCTAGTGATGGTTGGACAATTTGTTACTGCCAATTATTGTATGTTCGATATTTGGATCTCGTATGAGTTGTTTAATTGCTGTGAGATATTCTCAATCTATGTTAATTAACATATATCATTCTCTATAAAATGAAAATGTGTATGGCTCATTGTTAATTAGCATGCAAATTGCCTCCGTTAAAAAGCATATAAATTGCCCTTTGTTACTAAGCATGCAAACTACCTCTGTTAAATAGTATATCAACTTGTCTTGATAATTAACATATAAATTGCTCTCACGTAAGTAAGGTATGAATTGCTCTCCATTAACAAATGGTTAGTTTAATGATCCTCTTAAATTATCCTTATAAACTGTTTATAAAAGGTTAGGAAATAAACATGGATTATTTTGTCTGAGAATGAGCTGCCATATCATTGCTTTAATATTTCCTTGGTATATTTTGTATACTGTTGTGGATGGAATACCCTGATGGACTGTCTTAGTGTATACTTTTATGAACTGTGACATTCATGCATCATGATAGGATTTATGAAAATGTGGCATATGCACGGCATGTTTAACGAAATGAATGAATGGGAGATAGGGTGATGGTGCTTGGTGGTGACACCCCTGATGGATAAGCTCACCCCAAGTAAGGGACGAGTATCAGTTAAGCCAAAAGACCAACAGATGTATCCCTTCTCTTGTTCTGGAAATCCCCAACGTCTGAAAAGATAAAGATTGATGACATTCGTGGTGACAACCTTGATGGAAACCTCATCCCATGTAGGGATGGAGTTGGGACCAACAGATGTATCCTTTCTTTGGTAATGAAATGTAAAGGCAGAAAAAATAGGTTCTTTTTTTAGACAGATTGCATAAGCATGAGCATGAGCATTTGCATGAGCACGAGCATGAGTATTGTATTTCATCCTATTTCTTGCTGAGCGTTAGACTCATTGTCTATTTTATGAGGCAAGTGATTGTAATGATATCGGTGTTATCGACATGGAGGAGGAGGCATTGCCTGTGGAACTTTAGGGTTTCCACTCGAGCTTGACTTGAGGGTTATGTCTCACGTAAAATAGTGTCTACTATTTTGAAGAGAAATTATGGTTTTTAGACTTGATAAATGTTTTGTAAAACCATGGACTTTCGTTTAAAAGTGTTAAAATCATGTTCTAAAATTTTATCAAATTCCACATAATTACTCTGATATGTTTTCTTCACACGTGTTTCAAATAAGTCAAAGAAAATTTAAGGAAAATTTTATATGGCTAAAACTGAAAGTAAAGAAAAAAGTTTTAATAATGTGGGCATTACAAGCACACTCCACTACTACCTCAACACATCCTCATACTACCAAGATGTAATGGGGTTTGATGTAATACCTCGATAATATTTCTCCGTTTATATAATGTGATGAATTTTAGAAAAATTAATGTGTTATGTTGCGGGGAGGTATTTTGTTAACTAATACTATGTAAAGATGATGAAAATATTATGGAGTGATTAAAGTATAAATTTTTGAAGAAAAAGGTCCATTTCGTGTTTTCTGTCACACCGCGGCTGACAGGCGATCGTGGTTCGCGTCCAAAAAGTGTTGCGGATCACCCTTGGCATTTTTTACCTTGCCGAGGTCGAGGTTGGGATGGCGGTATGCGTCCAAACATGCACCACTGTCTGCATTATGGGTTTTTGATTGAACCACTAATGAGTGCGGTCGAGGTGCAATCTAGGAGGAATTGAATCTGTCAGTTTTTGGACATTTTTGATGATACGCGGTCGAGGATTTTGGACACCTCCCTCGACCAAAATTGCACTGTTCTGCAAAAAACCCCATTTTAATCATTGGTGTTTTGTAGTTTACTCATTAAATTCCCACTCAAACGACAACCCAGCGTCTCCCTCACATCGAGGCGACCTCCTCCATCATGTTTGGTGGCCGACCACCACTCCTCCAGGTAAGTCTTCACGCTATTAAACTATCTAGCTGAAGTAACTCTCTGTATTTCCATTCTCTGTGCATGGTAGAAGTTGCTGGAGTGTGTGAACATTCAATGAGAGCCAGGAGAAGTGTGTGTGTATGTAGGAGTGATACGTTGTGCGTTGGGGCAGGGGATTGTGATTTGAAGAGCACGATTGGGTTTGACAACTCGCGGCTGCGTTTTTCATTCCAGTATAGAAACTCTCTAACAATTGGCGACTTGAAGTAAGAAATGGGCATAGTTGTGGCCAATGGAGGCCCTACCCATAAGCAACATCTGTTTTCTTCAATATTGATGTTCTGTGATACTTTTCATGTAAATAAATGCCTAGTTTTGTAGAGAGATTGATAATGTTTCCTGTTAATATTATGATCTCTAACGATTAGCTCTATGATACGAAATGATGAACTATAAATTTTTCTATGTTATGTTAAACACAAATGAATTTGAGTTAAATTCTTAGTCACCCTCTGTATAAATAACTCCTTGCTAGTAGTTGTAAAGAGGAACTCCTTGGTATTGGTTCTGTTTTATTGGGTGTGTTGTGCACTGTCTTGCTTGCTACTATGATAGATTCGATCGATAATATTGTTGTTTAGTCTATCATTATTTCCTTACTGGTAAATAAATATTCTTGTTTCTCCTGATATGAGCATCCTTAGTTACCCTCTATTATGAACAGTCTGGTTTTCTGTAAATATAAACCATGTCACTAAATAGGTGGATAGTTCTGGTTGGAAATATTGCCATCAAACCATGTTTTACCCTTCTGGATATTATATTGTCTCTACTCATTTTGTTTATGTTTAATCCATGTCATCAATTTATTGATCTATTAAGCATGTTTCCATTTACGATTAACTGTTGTATTTACAATGATGCTTTGCAATCCACGTTAGAGTACCTTGCTAGTAATAAGATGAATCGTCAGTTTGTACTAGATAACTCTGAAGCATTACTCCATGTTTTACAGCATGCTAGTTGTTTTATCATATACCTTGTTTCATTGTCGTCCTTTTATTTAAACTATACCATGTTAATTGCCATCACATTATAGTGCCTCATATTAACTCATTATTACTATTATTGTATGGTGTTGTTTGGATTTAATTTAATTAAATTCATTTCATGCCCATGATATGATATTGATATATATATTGCACTTATTGCTTTACATTGACATGTATCATGATAATAGAAATAAGTAGGGATGCCACGTTTGGGTTGGTATTCATATGCACTTTGTGTGAGGAAAATGGATAAAGAAAATGAATGTAAGGGTATTAGATGATGGAGAGGTATGTCGGATCTAACCAGGTAGACTCGAAGAATTATGCCCTTCCCTTATTGGGTGTTGAGAGAACTATTCCCTTCAATAGACTATTCTCTACCCTAGGTGGTTAGAAGCCGACAATAGACTATTCTCTCCACCACGGATTCCTCCAATGTTCTAGCTCGACGTACGAGTAATGTTTGTAATGGAAAGAAATGAACAATTTGGGTGGATTCCATTATGGCATAATGAGTTAGGGGCATACATAATATTGCATGTCTCATTTCTTGTTGGGCCTTATGCGCACAGTTTTGCTTGTGGTGTAGGTAATTGTCAAGATGTGTTGGTTCTAGGAGTGGATGAGGAGGCATTTCCCGTTGAGCCTATGGGTTATCAAGCTGCATCGACCTGAGAGGGTTATGACTCATAAGAAGTAAAAACATTATTCTGAAATGGTTTGGAAATGGATAATGTTTTGTAAAACTGTTAACTCATACTTTAACCTTCAAACCGTATTTTCAATTGAATTATGTTTCCAATTTTACTCTGATTTAATTATGCATTTTGATTTTCCTCGCTCACCTTAAGTATTTACTCTCGCATGCTTTAAATAATAAAATAAATAAAAAGAACAAAATTTTTTTTACAAGGTAATTAAAAAGGAAAAGGTTAAGGATATTGATGCGGGGTGTCATAGTTGGTATCAGAGCCTAACCAGGTCGAGTACGATTCTGTAGACCGCTGGTAACCCAAGACTCATCGGACAATACTCCTCGGACTTTAAGTTTACTTTTGTTCCTTAAACTATTTCTCTAAACTTATTACTGTATAATGTGAAAACATATAGGATTATAAATGGCTAGGCGAATGAGAGAAAATATTCCGGTTAACGAAGAGAGGCATGAGGCACCTGGCTGACGAGAGGATATTAATGGCTGTGATGGGGCTGGAGCTTATAATGGGAGGGATGAAGCCCTCAAACGTATTACTATGGTAGTGGAGCAGCAATCTCAAAGTATGGAGCGACAATCCCAATATATGGAGCAGCATTTCCAGTATATGGAGAGGTTCATGGGCCTAGATAATGGGAGAGAGAATGGAAATCATTGCGCAGTGCCGATTCCAGAGGAAGCAGGATGGGAGAAGTTCCAACGGTTCAAGACCCCTTGTTTCAATGGGAACATCTCTGATATTGCAGGAGCTGAGGAGTGGATACGCTCCCTAGAGGATATATTCATATATGCGGATAGAAGTGAGACCGAGAGGGTTAAGTGCGTTGCTGACTTACTGATCCATGATGTGCACTTATGGTGGGATTCGGTTAAGTCTTCACGAGATGTCAGGACCCTCCCTCACTTGGAGCAACTTCAAATAATTGTTCAATGAAAAGTACTTCAACCACACTATTTGTCGCAGAAATTAGTGGAATTTATACGCCTACGCTATACGGGAACAATATCAGAATATACTCAAAAGTTTGAGGCACTATCCCATTTTGCCTCTCATCTGGCATCCACAAAGGAGCATAAGGTTCATCATTTTGTTCAAGGGCTCAAGATTGAAATCCTGGAGGGAGTCACCGTGTCTGACACTGAGGGTGTTCCCTATTCTAAAATTTTTGTGAAGGCCTTGGCAGTGGAAAATGTGAAGGGTATGGCAGAAAGGCAAAGGGAGGTGAACCAATGAGTGTGGAAAAAAAATTCAAGCTAGCAATCATGCAGTGGTTCGTCAGCGGGTCGGGGATTCAAATGACCCTTCAAAGGTGGGGTGCAACAAAGGCAGGATATGTGACCGATGATAGAAACACACAATGCCCCTCAGGGCGGAAGAACATATAAGCCCAATGTATGTCCAAAGTGTAAGAAAGCCCATCATGGTGAATGTTTGGCAGGCTCAGAGAAATGCTATGTATGTGGAAAGCCTGGTCATATTGCCAAAAATTGTACAGCCAGAACTGGGGGACAAGGAGGCATGGCTCCACGAATTTTTACTATGTACCGACCAGACCAGGAATATGAGGAGCAACCGGCAGTGGTGGCAGGTATACACAACCTTATGCAATAGTTGTTTATTTGTGGTATTAATATGCTTCCTAGTTGAATTAGGAGATCTTACTTTAGAAAAAATAAGTTACTTAATCTTGACAGGTATAGTTTATATTAATAAATGTGTTGCATGCATCTTATTTGATTCGGGTGCTACGTGCTATTCATTTCAACGAAGTTCTATGGAAGGGCGAATTGCTTCTCCAATCATGTGAGTTGTACGTATCGTGTATTGTTGCCTTCTGGTGACTACTTAATTGCTAATGAAATTCTTAAGGCATATCCTGTGGAGATAAATGGCCATTTATTTCATGCCAATCTAATTGTCATGGACCTGAAGAGATCTGATATCATCCTTAGGATGGATTGGTTAGCTTCACACCATGCGATCATCAATTGCAAGAAGAGGGAAGTTTGCTTCTACCCTCTTGGCGGCAAATCGCATATTTTCCAAAGAACCAAGGAGAAGGAAAAGCTTGCTATCATCTCTGCGCTCAAGGCAGATAAATTATTGAAAAATGGATGTGATGGGTTCCTAATAAATATGATCGATACTATAGTGGCCTCGGTTGCCAAATTTGAAGATGTTGCAATTGTCTAAGACTTCCTGGGTGTCTTTCTCGATGATCATCCTGGTTTACCCCTAACCGTGAGATCGAATTGTGATCAATTTACATCTTGGCACTGAACCTATTTCTAAGAACCCGTATCATATGGCACCGGCTGAGTTACGTGAATTAAAAGTTGATTTGGAAGAGCTAGTCAACAAGGGGTTTATTCGTCCGAGCTTTTCCCCCTGGGGTGCACCTGTATTATTTGTCAAGAAGAAAGACGGAACGATGAGAATGTGTATTGATTACCAAGAGTTAAATAAGGTAACGATCAAGAACAAGTACCCTCTACCACGGATTGACGATCTATTCAATCAGCTATGTGGTGCCCAAGTATTCTCGAAGATTGACCTCCGCTCGGGTTATTATCAATTGAAAGTGAAACCAGATGATGTACCTAAAATGGCATTCCGCACTGGGTATGGACATTACGAATTCCTGGTAATGTCGTTTCAGTTGACCAACGCTCCTACAGCTTTCATGGATCTGATAAACTAGATTTTCAAAGATTATTTGGACAAATTTATTATCGTCTTCATTGATGTTATTCTAATTTATTCTCAAATAGAAGAAGACATTGTGAACATCTCCGGATTGCTCTATCTGTTCTTAATCAACACCGATTGTATGCTAAGTTTTCTATGTGTGAGTTTTGGCTAAGTGAAATCTGCTTCCTTGGCCATGTGATTTCCAAGGACGGTATTGCTGTGGATCTTGCAAAGGTATAGGCCGTTGTGGATTGGGTACAAGCAAAGAATGTTGGCAACATAAGAAGCTTCCTTTGGTTGGCTAGATATTACAGGCATTTCATCGATGGGTTCTCTAAAATTGCTTTACCACTTATCAGCCTGACGAAGAAAAATGCACGGTTTTCCTGGTTCAATGATTGTGAAGAGAGTTTCTAGGAACTGAAACACCGACTGACATCTACCTCTATATTGACCTTACTTGTGGAAGAAGGCAATTACTATATCTATGGCGATACATCCAGAAGAGGACTTGGTGGGGTACTTATGCAGCATGTCAAAGTCATTGCATACGCTTCATGACAGCTTAAACCTCATGAAGTAAATTATCTCACGCATGACCTTGAGCTCGCTACTATTGTCTTCACTCTCAAAATCTAGAGGCACTATTTATATGGGCAGCATTGTGAAATTTATTCAGATCATAAGAGTCTTAAATACATCTTCAAGCAAAAAGAGCTTAACATGCGACAACGACGATGGCTAGAGTTTGTAAAGGACTATGACTGTGAAATTATGTATCATCCAAGAAAAGTTAACATTGTAGCAGATGGTCAGCTGCAAGGTTGCCGTGATGAGTATATTATGTGAAGATATGCCTGTAGGACTCTAGAAAGACAGACAAGAGCTTGATGTACAAATGGTTCCGACATAGTTTAAAGTTGTATTATAGAAATTCACATTAATGCCTTCCATACTTGAGCAGATTAAAGAGGCTTAACAAGGCGATAGCATATGTGAGGATTTCAAGCTGAACCCACCTCTACTGAAATATCGGGACTACTCCATGTCTACTAATGACATAAGAAAGTATAAAAACCGATAGTATGTGCCAAGCGATACAACATTGTGAACGAAGATCTTGAGAGAAGCTCACTCTTCCGGTTTCTGTATCGACCCTGGATGTAATAAGATGTACAGAGATCTCAAAGCACATTACTACTAGCCAATTATGAAATACCATATTGCCGAATATGTGGCACTGTGCTAGGTATGTCAGCAGGCGAAGCGGAACACCAGAGACTGAGTGGAATGCTCCAGCCATTGCCAATTCTCGAATGGAAGTGGGAGCATATCACCATGGACTTCTTTACAGGTTTACCCAAGACCGCAAGAGGCCATGATGCGATCTAGGTGAACCAATTTGTTGATTTATATGTCAAAGAGATTGTATGATTGCACGGTGTTCCTATTTTCTATCATATTCGATCGGGACCTGCGATTTACTTCGGCATTCTGGAAAAGTTTAAACAAAGCTATGGGCAGAGAATTGAAATTCAGTACCGCATTTCACCCTCAAACTGATGGCCAAAGCAAAAGAACTATCCAGACACTTGAGAATATGCTATGTGCTTTTGTGCTCGAGTTTCAAGTCGGATGGGGGAAGATTCTACCATTGGTCTAGTTTGCCTATAATAACAACTTTCAAGCCACGATTGGAATGGTATCATGTGAGGCGTTATACGGGAGGAAGTGTAGATCTCCCTTATATTGGAGCGAGACAGGTGAAGCTATATTCTACGGCCCTAAAATGATAGAGAAAACTGCCGAATTTGTCGCTATTATCATGCACATTCAAGGGTATTGTACCCTTTGGAAAAAGGGGAAAGCTCAGTCAGAGGTATGTTGGCCCCTTTGTAATTACAAAAAGGATCAGGACTGTTGCATACCAGTAACAACTACCAGCTTCTATGGCGGGTGCGCACGATGTATTCCATGTGTCAATGTAAAAGATATGTCTGGGAAATGTGATTCTATTGATCCTCTAGAGAACATCGACATCCAAACGAACTTAAGCTACGGAGAGAGGCCTATTCAAATTCTAGAGTCCAGAGTGAAAGAACTTCGACGTAAGCAGATTCTGTTAGTCAAAGTTTTATGGCAGAACCATACAATGGAAGAGGCCACGTGGAAAAATGAAGATGATATGAGAGCCCTGTATCTAGAGCTATTTATTTAGCTAAATTTTGAGGACAAAATTTTTGTAAGGTGGGTAGAATGTAATACCCTGATAATATTTTCCTGTTTATATAATGTGATGAATTTTGGAAAAATTAATATGTTATGTTGCGGGGTAGTATTTTGTTGACTAATACCGTGTAAACATGAGTAAAATATTATGGAGTGATTAAAATATAAAATTTTAAAGAAAATAGTGCATTTTGGGTTTTCGATCGCACCGCGGCCAATGCGCGATTGTGGTCGCGTTCAAAAAATGTTACAGATCACCCCTGGCTTTTTCGGCCTTGCCGAGGTTGAGGTTAGGGTGGCGGTTTGCATAAAAAAATGTACCTCTGTCTGCATTATGGGTTTTCGGTTGAACCACGGACGAGTGCGATCGAGGTATGGTCTAGGAGGATTTGAATTTGTCAAGTTTTTGGACATTTCGGTTGATAGACGGTCTAGGATTTTGGAGGCCTCCCTCGATCGAAATTGTAGTGTTCTGCAAAAAATCCCATTTTAATCTCTAGTGTTTTGTAGTTTACTTATTAAATTCCGACTCAAACGATAACCCACCGTCTGCCCAATGTCGAGGGGACCTTTTCCATCATGTTTGGTGGCCGACCACCACTATTCCAGGTAAGCCTTCATGCTATTAAACTGTCCAGCTGAATAAACTCTCTGCGTTTCCATTCTTTGTGTGTGGGGGAAGTCTCTAGAGTGTGTGAACATTCAGTGAAAGCCGTAAGAAGTGTGTGTACATATTAGTGATACGCTGTGCATTGGGGGAGGGGATTGTGAGCTGAAAACGCTGTTGGGTTGGACAACTTGCAGTTGCGTTTTCCCTTCTAGTATAGAAACCTTCTAACAGTTGTCAATTTGAGGTAAGAAATGGGAATAGTCGTGGCCATTGAAGGCCCTTCCCACAAGCAGCGTCTGTTTTCTTCAATATTGACGTTCTGTGATAATTTTCATGTAAATGATTGCCTAGTTTTGTAGAGTGATTGATAATGTTTGCTGTTAAGATTATGGTCTCTAACAATTAGCTCTATGATACGAATGATGAACTTTAAATTGTTCTATGTTATGTTAAGCATGAATGAACTGTGAGTTAAATTCTTAGTCACCCTCTGTATAAATAACTCCCTACTAGTAGTTGTAAAGATGAACTCCCTGGTATTGGTTCTGTTTTATTGGGTGCGATGTACACTATCTTGCTTTCTAGTCTGATGGATTTGATCGATAATATTGTTGTTTAGTCTATTACTATTTCCTTACTGCTAGATAAATGTTGTTGTTTCTCCTTATATGAGCTTGCTTAGTTACCCTCTATTATGAATTGTTTTCTTTTTTGTAAATATAAACCATATCACTAAGTAGGTGGATAGTTCTGGTTGGAAATATTGCCATCAAACCATGCCCTTCTGGATATTATATTGTCTCTAGTCATTTTGTTTATGTTTAATCCATGTCATTAATTTATTGATCTGTTAAGCATGTTTCCATTTACGATTAACTGCTGTATTTACAATGATGCTTTGCAATCCACGTTAGAGTACCTTGCTAATAATAAGATGATTCGTCAGTTTGTACTAGATATCTCTGAAGCATTACTCCATGTTTTACAACATGATAGTTGTTTTACCATATACCCTATTTCATTGTTGTCCTTTTATTTAAACTATATCATGTTAATTGCCATCACATTATAGTGCCTCATTTTAGCTCATTATTACTGATATTGTATGGTGTTGTTTTGATTTAATTTAATTGGATTCGTTTCATGCCCGCGATATGATATCGATATATATATTGTGCTTATTGCTTTGCATTGACATGTATCATGATAATAGAAAAAAGTAGGGATGTCATGTTTGGGTTGGTATTCATATGCATTTGTGTGAGGAAAGTGGATAAAGAAAATGAATGTAAAGAGATTGGAGGATGGAGAGGTAGTTCAGATCTAACTAGGTAGACTCGAAGAATTTTGTCATTCCCTTATTGGGTTGTGAGAGAACTATGCCTGTAATATCTCGAATTTTCGTTAAGCTGAAGGCATAGCTTAAGTAATAATTTTGGAGATGATAGGAGCTGACTTGGACAAGTAAAGATATTGGTCAAGAGAAACGTAATTGGAATAAGTGAATTATGATACCCCGTTGTGTTCGTAGTTAGACTATGAGAAAGATTGAAGTTAATTGGAGAATTGTATGATGATACTTGAAGTTTTATTGGACAATATCAATTGGATTGATAGTCAATGAGAAATTGTAAGAGGAAACATATTTGGATGCAATTGGATATTATAAGGTTAAAGATATAGGATTTATACTATTTTAGGACATGTTGGATTTAGAGAGGAATAATGTGAAGGAGGAATGGTGAAGTATATGGTATGTGTTGAAGGTTAGATAATTGGGAAAAATGAATTGTGGTTTATTAGGATAATATATATATTGTCACGTTATTATTGGTTGCATGGAATAACAAAACAATATGGAAATTATGTGTTTGGAATCGATGGTCGATCGGGGTGGTCAATCGACTGGCGTATATCCACTAACGTGTTCAAGAACATTTTTCTGATAAAAACTGTGGTCGATCGCCTTGGAGGAGAACTGCCGGTGTGATCATCTTCCATTTATTGAAGGATATTCTTGAGAGTTTTAACGGCCTGGAGATGAATTGAGTCGTCGTCTGGAACGTTTGGGAATCGAAAGGAATGATGTTATATGCGTTTGGACATCAATGGGTCACCTGTTAATGACAACATGTCATTGGAAACTTCTAGAGATGGCGTTGAACGGGTCTGGACATCGAAGGGGTTGGCGATCATTGATGAGCTTACGTCTCTTGGTTCGCACAATGGACGTTGAAGAGTCGCTATAATGGTTTCTATAAATAGAGGGAAGAGGCGAGAGTTCACGAAGAAGAAAATTTAGTGGGGTTACTCTGCTGAACTGATGTTGGAGCTTTAAGGTTTGTGAGGGTGAGCATGTAAATGTTTTGGAGAAAGAGAGAAAGATGTCACACTGCTAGGATTTGGTATGCATGATGTTGTGAGTATAGTGAAGTGGAGAAGTTGCTAGCTATTTAAAAGGTTTGAGGAGATCTATGAAGGGTGTAGTTTTAAAGAGAGGAAACCGTGAGGGAAACCGTAAACTGTGAGGATGGAAGGGTAAAGGAAATGCTTGAGCTTCATTTTGAGTTTTACTGGTAACAGTTTCTTCCCTCTTGGATATATATATATATATATGTGTGTGTGTGTGTGTGTGTGTGTGTGTGTGTGTGTGTATTATACTGGTTTTGCTGAGGAGTGATTAGAGGAATTATCATGTGGAATGGGTTCTATCTATTGAGTTGTAGTTAGGTTCTGTAAATAAAATGAGGTTAATGTTTATTTGATATATATGAAATTTGTTGACGATGTGGGTTTCATCACTGTTATGTAGGATAGTTGATTTTAGTTTGTAGTTTAGTGGGATTATTAGACTGTGGTATAAATGAGTAATGGATTTATATTATGATGAAAACATGTTATTGGTAGATTATTATTGGAGAAGGTATTAATGGGTTAAGGTTATATGATGTTGATTTTGTCGAGTGGTAGGATTGGGATTATCATGAGAATTAAGCTGTTGAGTTGAGGATTTGGAATTGTTGGAAAATAAGGTTCTTCAATATTATGGACATATTAGGAAACTATATATTAATGAAGTAATAGGCATCTTAGTTGAAGCTAATGGACTTTATTATTGGAAATTAATTATTAATAGCTATTTGTGTTAATAATGGATAGGTTTTGTGAAAGAAATTTAAAGTGTTAAACCATTAAAGCTAAGGACTTCAGGTACGTGATACTGCATGTGTTTTGTCTGAAAGGACCTAAATCACGAGAATTAGGGGGTGTTTACTATTTGTATTGTTGATTTTTATGAATTATATGTTTATAGAATAAGTTCAGCTCCTTAGTTAGGAATAAATCACATTTAAAGGATACGATTAAGGAACACGTTAGATAGGAATGTATGTGCACAACAATGTTAAGACTTAAAATCCTAATGAACGTAAATAGCTATTCTGTGGTTCGGTTAATTACGCCTGACATAGAAACCAAAGATAAACGAATGTGGTCCAGTTAGTTACGCCCAACACAGAAAACGACTGTGGTCCATTTGTTACGGCCAACATAGAAATCAACTGTGGTCCGATTTGTTACGCCCGACACAGATGTTTGTATGGTCTGGTTAGATACGACTGACATATAAACAGTAAAAGACAAACAGTAAATGAATGTTAGTATGATCCAGTTTGATACGCCGGACATATAAGCAAATGAAATAATGATAAAAGACATGAACAGTAACAGAGGAACAAAATAGAAAACAATATACGATGTTATAGAAATTTCATGTGAATTTCATGTTTTACGTTTATACCATGTACTGAGCGTTAGACTCATAGTACGGTCATTTTGATGTAGGACAGGAGCAGATGAATGGATAAAGCTGTTAAGGGACGTAGCTGATGGAGTATTCTTGTGTGGGCGTTTGTGCTGTTGGTGACATTGACCTATGGTTATGGCTCACAAAATGAAATAAATGTTTTAAAGGCTTTTAAGTGTTTTATGACTTCAAATAAATGTTCTAAGTTAATGTGTTTATTTAAACAATGGGTTTGTGGTATTAAATTGTAAAAGACTTCTGCTGTATGTTTTATACGATTAGGACTTCCACTGTTTATTACTCTGGTGTTCTATTACGCAATGGTTTTAAAGAAAAGAAAAATTTTATATGGAAAAAGTTACGAGATGTTACAATGCCCTTCCCTCTTAGGGTTGCGAGAGCCTGTCTACCCTAAGCGGTTAGAAGCCGACAAGAGACTATTCTCTCAACCAAGGATTCCTCCAATGTCCTAACTTGACGTACGAGTAATGTATGTGACGGAAAGAATTGAATAGTCTGGGTGGATTCTATTCTGGCATAATGAGTTAGAGGCATACATCATATTGCATGTCTCATTTTTTGCTGGGCCTTAGACTCATAGTTTTGCTTGTGGTGTATGTAATTGTTAAGATGTGTTGGTTCTAGGAGTGGAGAGGAGGCGTTTTCGATTGAGCCTATGGGTTATCCAGCTGAATTGACCTGAGAGGGTTATGACTCGCAAGAAGTAAAAACGCTATTTTGAAATGGTTTGAAAATGGATAAATTTTGTAAAACTATTAACTCATACTTTAACCTTCAAATATATTTTGAATTTAATTATGTTTCTGCTTTTACTCTGATTTAATTATGCATTTTGATTTTCCTCGCTCTCCTTAAGTATTTACTCTCACATGCTTTAAATAATAAAATAAATAAAAAGAAAAAAAATTTACACGATAATTAAAAGGGAAAAGGTTAAGGATATTAATGCGGGGCATCACATTTGAAACAACATTATTGGTGGTTGAACCTTAAGGAAGATGTTGCTAAACATGTTGAGACATGCCTGATTTATCAGCAAGTCATGTCAAAACATTAAAAGCCAATTCAAACCCTACAGTCATTGCCAATACCAAAGTTGAAATGGGAACAAGTGGCAATGGACTTTGTGGGAGTTTTCCAAGGACTGCAAGAGAACATGATACCATTTGGGTGATTGTGGACAGACTGACTAAACAATGAACAAATATGCAGAGCTATTGTAACAACCCATTTTCCTTATTGTTTTTTGAAAACTCTTTTGTAAATCGTGTGACAAATAATATTTGATACACAGTGGAAGCTTTCCTTTGTATCATTCGATTTGTTTTAAAAATATATATTGTTTCTCAAAACATGTACTACCCTAAAGTTTTGTCATATTAAGCCGAGGATAATGATGATAGTAGCGGTTGTGTTGGATGATATTAGTGTTATTATGATTATGAATGGATTATAGCCTTTGGAAATGGTTAAGTTTTCAAGGTTAAGGAAGAGAGTGGTCGATCAATGGAGAAAGTGATCAATCGAGACTAGGTAGAATGAAGAAATGGAGCTTTTTGGTTAAGTAGTGGTCGATCATGGTTGATAGTGGCCATTCAGCTTAAGTATAGATTCAAAATAAGGATGTTTTGCAGTTGATCGGTGAACGACCGATAGTAATGTAGAATTGAGTGTAGTGGTCAATCATAAGGGTTTAGTGGTTGATCATGGTTATTACAGATTGTAAAATTTTTTATTTGCGGTCGATCATGTGAAGAAGGTGATCGACCAGGTATATTGAAGAAAACACAGAGTAATGTTTTAGGCTTTTTTTGGGTTGGTCATTTGAAGAGGTTGATCGAACGGTAATGTGAAGGGTCACCGACTTTAGCTAATGTGGCATGTTTTTATTGGATAAAAGAGTTAATTAGTCATCAAAGCTTTGTTGAGGAGACACTATTTTCTGCTTAGAATGGCTGAAGAAGGATTAAGCTATATTAAGAGGGAAAAGACTTGAGGAAAAAAGCAATAAACTGTGAGAGAAAGAGAGAGAACTTCAGAGGAAAGGAAAGAATCTTGGGGAGAAAGAAGAAGAAGGAAGAAGAGAAGGATTAATGTATGTTGAGACCCTCTATAGTTTTGCTAAAGATTTGTATGAAGATATAGGAGTATGAAAGGAAGATGTAAAAAGGGGTGAAAAGTTGAAATCTGGATAGGATAAATGTTTGTTCTTTGTTGATTGCCTTCCCAAAATTTATGAGCTGCATCATTTAAGTATGTTATAAAGGACATCTTAAGGGAGGTATAGGTCCTAGAATTACTAGATTTGGATATATATATTGTAGAAGTTATGATTAATCAAAGATAGGTGAAAAATCAAAAGGAAACCCTAGAGTGCATGTGAAATAGTTAAATTTTTACCATATGTTGTTGATAAATATTTGTTGGCTTTGAAGGTATTGGGATGAGGTATCTGAAGGTTGAATTGCATTGAAGACCACAAGGTAAGTGATATTATATGTTTGCGGCCCTTTGGCTTACATCACAAGAAATTAGGACTTGTTTGAATTTTTATGTATATAAGAATAGTAATATGATGTGATTTGAATTGTTTGTATGTTTTCACGATGCTGTTGATATAAGGATAGTATTACTTGTTATAAAAAGATTAATAATAATGTGGTTGTTTGATAATTGATAAGAAACACTAAAGGAAGAAATGGAAAATGTTGTATTGTTATGATGTGATAGAATGATAGAATTGTATCCATTCAATCATAAACATGCATCATGATTTTCAAAATGTACATAAATGTCATATGGATATGTTTTGAAAATGAAACTGACATTATTTGGAAATAAATGTAAATAGATGCCAAGAGATGTGGGTCTTGAGTTGGCTGCCCTATGTGGGCCATACTGTGCTACTCTACCGTATATGGTGATACCTCTAGTGCATTGATGAGTAACTGAAACTAAATGAAAATGGAAATGAATGGAAATAAATGTAAATAGTCATTGTGAGGTTTGGGTTCTTGAGTCTGCTGCCCCATGTGGGCCATACGGTGCCACTCTACCTTATACGGTGACATCTCCAACGCCTAGAAAGGTAAGTGGAACAAAAGTTAAAGGCAAAGGTAAAGGAAAATTCAAACTAAAACTACATACGTTTTATAAAGTTGCATAGGATGTGCATTTCATATTTTATATCTCTACTGAGTTTAGACTCATAGTTTAAGTCCTTTGATATAGGTATGCACGGTAACAAGGATAGGAGCAGTTGATGGAGGATTTACGTATTGCGGATCTTGTTGCTAACTAAGCTAAAGAATGAATGTAAATGGTTTTCTATTTGTGAAAAATATTTGTAAAATGATCATTGTTTTTCAATGTATGACATGTTTTATAAAGCTTAAGTGAATGAAAAACAGGTCGCTACAAAACATTTAAAAGTTATTTTACATACAATTATCCAAATCCTTACTCAAAACATTATACAATCCAGTTTAAACAGGTTTCATAAATTAAGTGAGTTATAACCCATTAGTTAAAAGCATCAAGTGACATAAGTACTCATTGTAGCTACACTCCTTCCGCTACAACCCAAGCTATCAATCTACATTTTCTTCATCTTGATCATACTCGTCACTTATATCACAAGATTTATGTATAATCCCAATGCTCAATAAAAGATAAAACAATTATAAACAATGTGATGCTCATGTTATGCAATCTCATTAAAATATGTGTTTCATTTCAATTTTTCCTTTTTCCTTTTCAGTCACATAACAGTCTTGACGTTGGAGATTTACAGTCCAAGTGAAAAAGATACATCATCTATTTCTCTTAAGTAGAACTGTCACCCATCTTTGACTATATATAACTTCCCCCATACTTAACCAAATTCATTAATTCTAGAACCTATCTCTCCCTTAAGATGTCAAGAATAACATACTTAATTGGTTTTACTTAACAATTCCATTAAGATAGTCAACATATTTCAAATAACCTAACTATTTGATTATGACTAATTGCCTCATTTCCACTTCTTTTCACCATCAAAACTTTCATAAACGAATAGAATTCTTAAAAATCATAAAAGAACTCTTGATACCTTTGAAATTCTAAGATGAAGAGAGAGAGAGTTTCTTGAGAGCTCCTTAATTGTGTATGCTTCTTTTTCCTTTTTGTTCAAGTCTTCTAGTGTTCTATATTTAAATCCCTTCTCTCCAACTTCAAGCTAGAGATGTTCCTTAGTCACGACTTGATGGTGGTGAGTCACCACACTCTCACCAAGCAAAACATATCATTGTATTTAATGCTAGGTGACTTTGCATATTACCAGCTGACCACTTTTCCCATGTCGGTCGACCAACCTACCCAAGACTCAACTATCTCATTCTATCACAATTCTGTTTGACCATATTCTCATTGCCGATAGACTATAAATCAACCTGAGAGCAACTGATTTCAATTTGTCCTAATTCTTTGTCAACCGCCAATCTACTTTTGGTCGATCGCAAAACAACTAATTGTAAATGATTTCAATCTATCCTATTTCTAGTAGACAGTTAAACTAATTGTAGTCGACCGTAAAACGACTTGAGAGCATTTATATCTTATTGTCTAAGTTTGGTCGATCAAATCATCACAACTGGTCGATCGTACCTGTCATAGAATACCCATAACATTGAAAATCCTGCTCCTCCAAAAGCCACAAAACACCATTCACAATACAAATTCATCTAAAACAATTCCAACAATCAATATTTTCAACAACTATTCAAATTATATCATTACCAAACATTTTTCATAAATAATTCATATTGAGTTAACTAAGAGCTTTGGGATATTACATTATATATCCAAGAGATAGTCTAGCAGCATAGAGTGTCCATATCAATCGTATCAGAATGTGATCCTAGATTCACCTCGACCTTTTGGAAGAATTTACATAAGGCATTAGGTATAAAGTTTACATTTAGCTCAACTTTTCACCATCAAAGAAATGGAAAATCAAAGTGGATGATACACATATGGATAGTATTGCTTGTTATGAAAAGAGTAATAATGTGGTTGTTTGATGATTGATAAGAAACATTAAAGGAAGAAATGGAAAATGTTGTATTGTTATGATGTGAAAGAATGATAGAATTGTATGCATTCATTTCATAGACAGTCCTTTCAAATAATTTGTTTTATTATTTTTTACTTTCAGATAAGAAGTGCATAAATAAACTTCTTTTTGTTAAATCGTTTATTACTTAAAAACATGTCATAAATTAAAACTTTATAACTTTAAAACATTTACAATAGCAGAAGACTTGTATTTACAAAGTCAAAAGAATTGAAATAGATCTGCAAAACCTTATTAATAAAGCAATTACGATAAGTAAGGTTACTTTCTTTAAAAGCATTATTACCAATCATTATATTTCCGCTTTAATCTTTTAGCCTAACCAGCTACCAAGCCCGCAACGTACAAATGCCTCATCAATTGCTTCTATCCTCGATCCTATGCATACCTACATCACATGACTTAACTATGAGCCTAACGATTAGTAAACAGTATAAAAATAAAAGTGCTCATACAATGCTTTTTAAAACACAAAGTTTTCAATGTTCATTATTCCATTACTCATTATTAAACAATGATGAACTTTATACTATAATAGTGAACTTACTTATTTATAAAACAGTGATGAACTTTATACTATATCAATGAATGTGTATTCAAGTGGTGAACTTATACCTAACTAGTGAACTTAAACCAGATTGGTGAACTTATATTCTAGTGGTGAATTAGTAACTTACTGGTGAACTTAAACCAGATCGGTGAACTTAAACTGCAATGGTGAACTTGTATCATGATAGTGAACTTATTCTATCATGATGAACTTAAACAGTTTTTGTTTATGTTTCTGTTTCTGTTTTTGTTTTTCCATTTCTATTTCAATTTCTAGGAGATGCGTTGGGTGAGAGCAACCTGTATAGTATCCAAACTCATGTAGAAAGCGCCCATTTACGTTTATTTAGTTTAAGTTTAGTTACATTTTTCATTTTCATGTACATTAGGAACAATGGTGCATGAATGCAAGCATACAATTCTTTCTAATGTGTTCATCTACCATATCCTTAAAACGTGATTGATTCATAACTAAGTAACTAAACTTAAATCTAATAAACATACAATTTACACCAAACAATCAGCAATACATCAAGTAAACGTAAGCATCAAACAAACTCTAATTCCCGTGATGTAGGTCCTTTCAGAAAAAAAAACACATGCAGTACTACTTATGTAACACTCCGAATTTTATCAGAATTTTATAAGTGTAATTAAAGTATAATTTGGGGATTTAATTGATGAAAATCAATTTATGAAGTGGAAACGAAAAATTTAAATTTAACTTGTAATAATCTTTAAACAATATTTGGGATAACTCGAGAGTTAGAAATTGGGTTGGTTAATATTCGATACTAATATTTACCATTTAAAAATATTTTAATATTCTTAATTAAGATTAAGGGGAGATAAAATTAGGTTAGGGGAAAGATTAGGTTATTTTAAGAGAAGAAAATATGAATAGAGGGAGATAGAGAGAGAGAGAGAGAGAGAGAGAGAGAGAGAGAGAGAGATGGAGACACGAGAAGGAGCGAGGACATGAGGATGGCGGGCTCGAGCTTGGGTTCATCCCAGTAAGGCGAAATGGCAAGCTGTGGCTGGCGATGATCGAAGTCGGGCTTCATGGTTTTGGTTCGCGTGATGCTCGAATAGCCGGAATTGGCATCCACCGTTGGTGCTCTGTCGATTTCAGTCGACGACGGCATGGGATAGCAGCAGGTCAGTGACGCCGGCGTGGTGTTCAGTTGAGGAGGACTCGCGATGAACGACTCGGGACAGATGTGGCAGCGCGGTCTGGACAGCAGGGCAAAATTGAGGAACCCCCTCTGTCTCCTGACTTCGGTGAGCAAACTAGAACTCGATTTCTGTTTGTCTCCTGAAAAATTTATTGACGCATTCTACCTTTGTTTTATTATGCTAGATTGTTCTCTGCATGTATTGTGATGTGAGGGACTGTCTGTTATGAGCTAATTGTTGAGGCTACTAGATAAATTGGTTGGTTAAGCTGTTGTTGAATGATTTAACTGCTGTTTTATTGAGATGGAAATAATACAATACGTTGGTTATTGTCGGATACCTACTGTTGTGCCGAAATGGTTATTGTAGACAAAATTTTATTGAACGTTAATATATGGATAACATTCTCTGTTAGATGGCATATCATGTTGGCTTGAATTTGGTTAATTAGTGAATAAATACATTTTGTCATTGGTTTGGGTTCCTACATTCTACTATGGAATGCATCAATAAGATTAATTGTCCGTGCGCATAATAATGTTAACGGAAGCATATTTTGTGGTCATATACTTTGTTGGTTCAGATTCATGTAATTTATTGGATGGATATATTTGGGATATTTGGATTAGATCGTTGAACGTTCGCTTGGTAGATAAATGTAGTTTTGTGACTTGGATTATGTATTGTTATTGGGAATTATTTATTGGGCTAGGTGATATTCCGTTAGAGTTAGAGAAGTACTTAAGATTCGTGCAAGTTACGATTCATTGCTGAGTTATAATGTTTTAATTTGTGAAGGTATTGGAAGAGAAGAAGAATAATGATTTGGCGCTGATCCGCATTAAAGATTTGAGGTAAGGAATTTGGGTGTGTCTTGGCCATTTGGAGGCCCTACACCACAAGTATGTGTGCGTGAGTAGTGTCGGTTGCCCTTGAATGATTTACTGTCAGTGAAGTTCCTTTGTTGATAGTGTTAGTTGATTTCCCTTTTACTAGTGCTTTACGTGAATGATGTTTCCTTTATTGTTAATTTGATTAGTAATGCTTCACCTTAATGGTTGTGACAAATACTTAATGTTTGAATGAGATAAGGGTTGAATGATAAGTGTAGTAGAATGATGAGTATGTGAATGATAAGGAGCATGAATGGATCGAATGAACCAAGAGTTCCTTTAATTGTTATGTTCCTTGCGTTTACTTACTGTCTAGTTTAAATCCTTTTCCCTGCATAAATTATAAATTGTTATCCCTTAATCAATGTATATATTGATCTTGCCATTTCAAGCATGTTTAATTAAATCTCAATTACTAGCATGTTAAATTAACTAGCACGTTAACTTAATTAGACATTAAGTGTGTTTAATTGCCAATCAACTAGAATCCTTAGCACCTTTATTAACTAAGTTTCACCATGCTTAAGTAACTAGTTAATTGTAATTAAGCATGTTTAGTTGATTTGTAGCATGTTCATTAACTAAAATATTAAATGAAATCCTTTCTTGAGCATGTAATCATTTTGTACATGTAATTAACTAGACTTAAGAACTAGATTAATTATCTTATCTTCTTGAGCATGCAAATTAATTAAGACAACTAACTAAATGATAATTCTATTTGAGCATGTAAAACTAGCATGTTTTGACTCCTGTTTCCTTTATTGTTATATTCTGGGCATTCACACATGCTATAATTTGTTGTATATAGTTCAGATACTTGATTTTGTTCTGTTTTCATGATTCTTTATTTAGTTCCTTTAATGATTCGTTGCTTTCAATTCTAGTTTATTATATGCGCTTTCAATTTTAGTTCGTTTTCAATTACTTCTATTTATATGCGCACTTCAATTATTGTTAATGTACGTTATAAAGCATTATGCATCATGATATGTTGAGAATGTATGGTCATGCATCATGGTAGGGAGTGCCATTATGGGGTGGTACTCACATGCATGAGTGAGGCAAATGAAATGAACGAATGCGATGAACGATGAATGATGAATGATGGGAGGTTGATGGGCAGATGGGTAGCCCGGATTTAGCCTACATAAGGTAAGAGACCGGTCAACTATTCCATCTAGTACGTGTTCCTTCAACTTCGAGCTTGATGTATGAGTTATGAATGAACGAATGAATGAAAACGTAATGAACGATTGGCTTGGGGCAGACCCAATTCAAGTGAACTAAAGAGAGGTATTACATATGCATTTTCCCCTTTTCCTTACTAAGTCTTTTAGACTTATAGTTACCTGTGGTGTAGGTATACATGAATGACGAGAAGAATGATGAACATAACATAAAGCAGTTGATGAAGAATTTACATGGGCTGAGCTTGTGGTGGCCAAGCTATGAAGAGTGGAAATTGTAAATTTGTTAAGTTTCTTTCCAAAAAGGTGTTCTAAATTATAATTGTATGGTTTATTTATTTCGTTAAAATCGTTTCATTTCCGCAATGTTTTAAAATAAATAATTTTTAACGCTTCTGCATATTTTATCCAATAAACAATTTTTTTTATAACGAGTTTTTACAAATGGTTGGTCGCGATCCGGATTAGCGCACTCTGACATGTTTTTCTCAAAAATTTAGTGCATTTTCAAATGTATAAAAATTCGGGTCGTTACAACTTACCTAGAGTGTAACAACCCGATCCTAAATCTCTTCGTTAAACAATGTAATCAAACTTTGGAGATAAAGATTCGTGATACAACTCATCTTTATGTACGTTAAGCGGTGACTTGTGACTCCGTGGAAATTAATGAAAATCTAGTTGAAAATGTGAAGGAAATCGGATTTTGGTTTTTTGGGAAGATGCGGATGACACCTTGGACGAGGCGGACATTGTACGTTTGAATCTGTCCGAATTCTGGATGAATTCGGATGACACCTCAGACGAAACGGATGTTGTGCATTTGAATCTGTCCAAATTCTGGATGAATTCAGACGACGCGGACGACATTTCGGACGACAATTTTGTGTTTGAATTGTGAATTTGGACGGTACAAATAGAATTCGGATGCATCGTCTTGTATGAATCCTCACTGTACAGCGAAAGTACTGATTTAAAATCAATACGAAGATGACACTTAACGAATAGAAACACGGGACACCAAGCCTCACCCCCCACGATCCCGACCAGCAGAGGATGTTCCCTGCAACTCTTCTGCCACACGTACCATTTGTCCCCAAGTACAGTCTGTTTTATCCAGCCCTCCTTCATCTTCTCCTTCATTGTTTTTCTCCAAGAGAGGTTTTGGAGGCTGCTGATTGGAAGGAGAGCTGCTGTCTGAGTGAAGGTTCGACCACAAGGGCTAAGGATTTGGGTAGTCATTGGCTTGAGGAAGCCCTACCCACAAGTATTACGTTTGTGTTAACTGTGATTTTCCTTAGCTTGATGAGAATGTCCATTCTTTGAATCCATGTATGATGTGTTCTGCTGTAGTTCTCTAGATGTTCCTTCCTTTGATTTCTGGTTACTCCTTGTCGCCTTTCAATACTCATATATCAACATAAGCGATCGATACTTGGTTATAAATTTTGGATGTTAAACTTGAGCTCTTTGTAGTGGTATTTTCATGGTTAACCAACCGAGCTCAATAAAGGGAAGTTTGCGAGATGTGAATAATGCCTAGTAACTGTTATGATAAAACAAACCGATGAAGATTTAGCATTCTTCTACTGCTTTGGGCATAAGATCCCTTTACCACTTTCCATTTAGGGCATATCATATGCTCATACATCTATCGTTTTCAGTTACTGTATGTTACTTGATCATATATTCCCATAGTTGCTGTAAGTAAGTTCCTGTTATTATGTTGGTAAGCATATATTGTTATTCGTGATTCGCTATTGTTATAGTTGATTTAAACCATGCTAGATAATCATGTACGATAGACGTTCATATCCCTTGCTATGTTCATTACCGTTTATCATTGTTCTGTTGTTTGTTTTGGTGATGTTAACCACATAATTTACCAGTATTACGTTGTCATAAACTCTTGTAAATTTCTTGTGCGTAAACCGTCCTGTTATTCGTTCGTTGGATATTTAAACGCATGTTTCGTCGCTCTTTTAGTTGGCATTATTTGCTGTTATATTCCGTGTAAAAGCGTGCCTAGTGAAAAGTATCTCTGCTGTTATGAAGCATGATTAGTTTTCATAATTTCCGTGGTACATTCCAATTAAAGGTATGCTTAGTTGCTATATTTGCTACCGTCATAGTCGATTAAAATGTGCTGCTTAAATGCTTATATTTTCGGCTGGTTCATCTGATCATCAAAAATATGAGCAGTGCTTTTGTGTAGTTAATCGAAAAGCAAGAGTAAACGTTGTAAGTTGCTGCCGTGTTTAGAACGTTTGAAGTATAATTCGATGTTAGTTTCGCCTTCGTTATCATCAAGCATGATTATACGCACGTTGACTTGTATGTTATCCATTAATTAGTACGTAAATAAATCTCTAGATTTGTCAAGTAACCATTATAGAGCATGTCAACTTACTATTTACAAATTCTGCATAATAGTTATTGGTTGTTCAAGCGTGCCCACTAATTAAATTAAGGTCTCTTGTACTCTTTCCATATTGAACTAACGCGATTGCCTCATAGTATAACATTCTAAATTAGCAATGCCGGTTATACTGTCAACAACTTTTTTAGCATGCCTTGGATGTTGTGTTTGCCTGTTTCCCCTTAATGTCTCGTTTAATTTCCACCAATTATCATTGACTTAGAATTTCTGCTATCTACTTCTATGAATGTGATGTTAATTTTAGTGTCCTTATGTATTCACATTTAATAGAAACCAAGTAGAGGGGTACCCCCTCGGGGTTGTACCCACATGCAAGGGTGAGGAAAAGCACTAAGAACAATAATGTTTCAGGATGGGCAGGACACGCCCATCACTGAAAGAAACCCTCCAGCGAGATACGCTGGAAGGGTGAAAACCCTAAAGGCAGGATACGCTAGAAGGAGAGGAACCTTGAAGGCGGGATACACCGAAAAGGGGATGACCAGGGAGTTAGGGTAGATGGGTAGTCTGAATCTAACCTAGCTGCTCGGATACACCCTCACCAAGTCAGGAACGGGACTAGCATGCACATAAGAGGTTAGAAACCGACAAAGTAGGCCATCTCAAAGGACAACCCCCAATCTCCAACTCGATGTATGAGTAAAGGACTAATGAACATAACGAAAGAATTGGTTTGGGTGGCCCCCATTCCAAGAAGAATTAAAGAGAGAAATGCAAAATTGTTTTCCCCTATTTCCTTACTGGGCGAAAGCTCACGTCCTTACTTGTGGTGTAGGTAATGAAGTAACTATGCCAGGAGCTCTAGAGGAGGCCATTCCGGTGGAGCTTGTGGTAGGTCCAGATGAGACGCTAGTAGAGTAGTAGTGCGGCTTCAATGAAGTAAAGGAAAAAGAAATTTTGTAATGGCTAACGTCGAATTGTTTTCTCTTTACAAATGTTAATTTTTCCTTACTGCCCTCCCTTGAATATTATTCGGAATATTATGTAAGCCTATTTGGAAACTCAAAACCTTGGTATTTTAAATCATGTTTTAAGTTCGTTTTTTCGCTAAAATGTTAGTCATAGCTTCTTGTTTTTCGTAAATTGGATTTTTTGTTTAGCTTCATTCTCGCAACTTTTATGAACAAACTTTTATATCGCTTCTGCAAAACGTAAGGAATAATTCTTCACTATTTAATGGTAAAATGAACTTTTGGTAACAATCGGATTTTAGCACTCTGATAACCCTTATTTTGAAAAGATTTGCCTCTTTAAAATAAAAATTTGACACCAAAACTTGTTGCTTAGTAATTTAATAATGAAACTTAAAAACGGTTAAGAATCCGGGTCATTACAGTTGGTGTCAGAGCAGTACTACTACTCGAGCGTCTTGCCGCAGATAACCAGACTTGACGGGTAATGTTCTCTGACTGTAAGTTTTTCCCTTATGTTTCTAGATTGCCTATGTAGATTAATTGCACAATAGTGTAGAAAATGTGTAGAACAGTAGTAAGTTTTTCCTCTTATGTTATTGACATGTTTATTTAAATTTAAATTAACTGCACCGTAGTGTAGAAGTATATAGAACTGTGACTAATAAATATATATTTCCCTCAATAATTTTTCCCCTTAACTTATTGGTGTGCAATATATCATGGATACTTAGGAGATTAACAATGGCTAGGAGAGGAAGAGGACGCATGCCTGGACTAGGAGCTGCGCCCAAGGCACCTGACCAGCACGAGGCCCCGGTCGGGATGAAACTTTGGAGCGCTTGACAACTATTATAGAGCAACAGTCACGTCAGATCGAGAGATAGAATCAGTTTATGGAACAGCAATCTCGTTACATGGAGAGGTTCATGGGCCAGGACCATGGTAATGGTAATGGGAACTACCGTGATATTCAGTAGCAACCGGTCCTGAGAGGGGCCGGATGGGAAAGATTCCAGAAACTTAAGCCGCCCTATTTTAATCGTGATGTATTTGATATTTCTAGGGCAGAAGAATGGATCCGCTCCATGGAAGACAAGTTTTCCTATGCTGAGATCAGTGAGGTAGAGAAAGTTAAGTGTGCAGCCTATTACTTGAGCCACGGAGCCCGATTCTGGTGGGATACAGTAAAAGCCTCCCGAGATGTAGCGGTTCTCATTTGGGAAGAATTTAAGAAGTTGTTTAATGACAAGTACTTCAATCACGCGGTCCGTACCCAGAAGGAGACAGAGTTTATGCGTATACGATAGTTGGGAACCGTTGCAGAGTATGCACAATAGTTTGAGGCCCTATCACATTACGCTCCACATCTGGTGGCGGTCGAGGAGCGTAAGGTTTAACACTTTGTACATGGATTGAAGACTGAGATACAGGAGGCAGTTATCGATGCTGGCACCGAGGATGTCACATATTCAAAGATGGTGTCCAAGGCTTTAGCCATTGAGGGAGTGAAGTTCTCAACGGCCAGGCAAAGAGAGGCTAGTCAGAAAGTATGGAAGCCTAATCCGGGCCAGCAGTCAAGGAGTGGTCCTCCCACGACCCAGGGGCTCAAGCGCTTAGCTGGGGCAGAGATATAGCAGAGGCCAGACAAGAGGCCCTCGATACCGGTGACCAACGCACCCCAGCATGATGCCTGCCCGAAATGTCAAAGGGTACACAGGGGTGAATGCCTAGAAGGTTTGGAGAAGTGCTTCTCCTGTGGGAAGCTAGGACATAGAGCCAGACAATGCCCGACTCGAGTTGTGGCCCCACGAGTTTTTGTGATGTATGGGACCGAGGACGACGACCAGCCGGCAGTTGTGGCAGGTACACTTTATTTAATTGGCAAAAATTATACACATAATTGTATTTGTTTTTCCCTTTAGATAGAATATGGATTTACCTTTGAATAAATAACTTACCGAATTCCATCAGGAACAATTTACATAAAAGAGTGTGCAGCTTATGTCCCATTTGATTCGAGTGCTAAGCACTCGTTCATCTCCACCAAGTTCTGCGAGCAGGTGAACTGTTTCTCCGGCAACATGAATTATACGCATCGGGTATTACTGCCCTTTGGCGATCGACTGATTACAAATGGGATACTAAAGGATTATGGAGTGGATATCAATGGTCGTTCATTTTGGGCTAATCTAATTATCATGGATCTGAAAGGTTACGACGTCATAATTGGGATGGATTGCCTGACAGTGCATCAAGCAACTATTGACTGTAAAAAGAAGGAGGTTTAATTCTATCCTCTGGGTGGTGAGCGACACACCTTCCGTGGGACTAAAGAAAAAGGAAAATTTTCTATCATCTCGGCACTCAAGGCAGACAAATTAATAAGGAACGGGTGCGACGGATTTCTAATCAAAGTGATTGACAGTACGACGGTCACTAAGGTTAAAATGGAGGATGTTTCTGTGGTGCGCGAATTTCTGATTGTCTTTCTCGACAACCTACCCGGTTTGCCCCCAGACTATGAAATCGAGTTCGAGATTAATTTGCAACCTAGTACGGATCCTATCTCTAAGCACCCGTACCAGATGGCACCACTGAGCTACAATAATTACAAGTACAACTGGAGGAACTCGTCACCAAGGGGTTTATCCGACCCAGCTTTTCTCCTTGGGGCGCACCAGTACTATTCGTCAAAAAGAAAGATGGGATTTTGAGGATGTGCATCGATTATCGAGAACTGAGTAAAGTGACCATCAAGAATAAGTATCCTCTTCCCAGAATCGACGACCTATTTGACCAACTAAGTGGGGCAAGGGTTTTCTCATAGATTGACCTCCGATCAGGTTACTACCAATAAAAGGTCAAACCCGAGGATGTACCCAAGACTACGTTTTGCATGCGTTATAGGCATTAGGAATTCTTGGTGATGTCATTTGGGCTGACTAACGCCCCAGCAGCCTTTATGGATTTGATAAACCGTGTCTTCCGAGATTTTCTGCATAAGTTCATTATCGTCTTTATCGACGACATCTTAATTTATTCCCGATCCAAAGAGGAGCATTGCGAGCACCTATAAGTGCCCTTATCTGTTCTCAACCAACACCAATTGTACGCAAAGTTTTCTAAGTGCGAATTATGGCTGAGTAGGGTTAGTTTTTTGGGCCACGTTATTTCTGCAGAAGGCATATCGGTTGACCCGACAAAAATTCAGGCACTTGTAAATTGGACATCGTCGAAAAATGTTGGGGAAGTGAGGAGCTTCCTAGGGTTAGCCGATTATTACTGACGTTTTATAGATGGGTTTTCAAGGATCGTTCTACCGCTCACAAGCCTAACTAAGAAAAATGACCGTTTCTAGTGGTCTAGTGAGTGTGAAAATAGTTTTCAATAGCTGAAGTGCAGACTGACCACGGCCCCAGTATTGGCTTTACCAACGGAGGATGGTGACTTCAGTATCTATTGTGATGCATCGAAGAGGGGACTCGGTGGAGTTCTTATGCAGAACAGGAGAGTTATTGCCTACGCATCCTGATAGCTTAAGGTCCACGAGCAGAATTACCCTACGCATGATTTGGAGCTCGCAGTAGTTGTCTTCACTCTCAAAGTGTGGAGGCATTATTTGTATGGGCAGCGCTGTGAGATATATTCAGATCATAAGAGCCTCGAGTATATCTTTACCCAGAAGGAGTTAAATATGCGTGAACGACGATGGCTCGAATTTGTCAAAGACTACGACTGTGAGATTAAATATCATCCAGGGAAGGCCAATGTTGTTGCGGATGCTCTCAACTACAAGATTTCGATGATGAGTATAATCTGTAGAGAAATGTCTACCGAACTTCAGAGGGACCTCTAGGGACTAGAAGTGCAAATGGTCCCAGTACCTCTAGATGTAATATTGGCCAAATTGACCTTGATGCCATCTATTCTTGAACGAATTAAGGAGGCCCAGCTGAATAATGAGGTATGCAAGGGTTTCAATTTAAACCCGACCCTTCCAAGGTATCAGAATCTTTCTACATCCGCTGATGACATTATTAAGTGTAAGGATCGATGGTTTGTGACTGGTGATTCGACGGTGCGACTAAAGATCTTAAGGGAAGCCCACTCTTCCAACTTCTCTACACAACTGGGAAGTACTAAAGTGTACCGAGCTCTTAAGACTCATTACTATTGGCCCAACATGAAGTACGATATTGTTGAATATGTGTCACAATGCCAAATATGCCAGTGTGTTAAAGCCAAGCATCAGCGACCTGGTGGAGCCCTCCAGTCACTACCAATTCCTCAGTGGAAATGGGAGCACGTTACTATGGATTTTGTCACTTGCTTGCCCAAGACGGTTAAGGGTTATAATGCTATTTGGGTAATCGTTAATCGGTTGACTAAAGTGTCACATTTCCTACCCGCGTCTATGACGTATACGATGAATCAGTTTGCTGACTTGTATCTCAAAGAAATTATCCGACTTCACGGTGTTCTAGTTTTGTGGTATGAGACCATGACCCGCGCTTTACTTCGGCATTTTGGAAAAGTTTGAGTAGACCGATGGGCACATAATTGAAATTCAGCACAACATTTCACACTCAGACCGACAGCCAAAATGAAAGAACTATTCAAACACTCGAGGATATGCTACGTGCTTGCGTCCTCGAATTTCATGTCGGGTGGAGTAGAATTCTACCGTTAGTCGTGTTCGCGTATAACAACAGCTTCCAAGCCACTATTGGTATGGCACCCTACGAAGCTTTGTATGGGAGGAAATACAGATCCCTCTTTTACTGGGATGAAGTTGGCGAAGCTACACTCTATGGGCTCGAGATGGTACAGAAAACAGTTGAGTTTGTGGCTCTAATCAAGCAGAGGATGTTAGCAGCACAGAGTTGCCAAAAGAGTTATGCAGATAACCGACGTTGGGACCTAGAGTTTGCTATGGGAGATAGCGTGTTCTTGAAGGTATCTCCTTTCAAGGGGATTGTTCAGTTTGGCAAGAGGGGAAACTCAATCCCCGATACGTGGGACCTTGTGTGATCACAGAGAGAGTGAGACCGGTCGCATACAGGTTACAGTTACCAAATTCCATGGCAGGGGGTACATGATGTTTTCCATGTATCTATGCTCAAGAAGTGTCTCGATAATGCTGCCGTGTTGGCTCCTTCCAATGATAATGTTGTGGTACAGCCCAACCTGAGCTACAACAAGAAGCCTGTCCAGATCCTCGACTCAAGAGTGAAGGAGCAATGACGCAAATGGATTCTGCTAGTCAAGGTTTTATGGCAGAATCACAGCCGCGAGGAGGCCACGTGGGAGAAAGAAGATGATATAAGGACTAAGTATCCTGTGCTGTTTAGTGGCTAAATTTTGGGGACCAAAATTTTTGTAAGCGAGGTAGGATGTAACAACTCGATCCTAAATCTCTTCGTTAAACGATGTAATCAAACTTTGGAGATAAAATTTCGTGATACAACTCATCTTTATGTACGTTAAGTGGTGACTTGTGACTTCGTGGAAATTAATGAAAATCTAGTTGAAAATGTGAAGGAAATGGGATTCAGACAACACGTCGGACGAGGCAGACGTGCGTTTGAATCTGTCTGAATTATGGACTAATTCAGACAACACGAATGACACCTCGGATGAAGCGAACGTTGTGCGTTTGAATTTGTCCTAATTCTGGAAGAATTCGGACGATGCGGACGACATTTCAGACGACAATTCAGCATTCAAATTGTGAATTTGGATGGTACAAATAGAATTCGGACACATCCTCTCTTCCGAATCTTCACTATATAGCGAAAGTACTTATTTAAAATCAGTACAAAAATGACACTCAACAAATAGAAACGCGGGACACCCAGCCTCACAACCCCCCCCCCCCCCCCCCCACCGCGAAGATCCCAACTAGCAGAGGATGTTCCATGCAACTCCTCTGCTACACGTGCCATTTGTCCCCAAGGAGAGTCTATTTTATCCAGCCCTCCTTCATCTTCTCCTTCATTGTTTTTCCCCTGGAGAGGTTTTGAAGGCTGCTGCTTGGAAGGAGAGCTACTATCCGAGTGAAGGTTCGACCACAAGGATAAGGATTTGGGTAGTCGGTTGCTTGAGGAAGCCCTACCCACAAGTATTTCGTTTGTGTTAATTGTGATTTTGCTTAGCTTGATGAGAATGTCCATTCTTTGAATCCATGTATGATGTGTTCTGCTGTAGTTCTCTAGATGTTCCTTCCTTTGATTTTTGGTTACTCCTTGTCGTCTTTCAATACTCATATATAAACATAAGCGATCGATACTTGGTTATAAATTCTGGATGTTAAACTTGAGCTCTCTGTAGTGGTATTTTCATGGTTAACCAACCAAGCTCAGTAAAGAGAAGTTTGCGAGATGTGAATAATGTCTAGTAACTGTTATGCTAAAACAAACCGATCAAGAGTTAGCATTCTTCTATTGCTTTAGTCATAACATCCCTCTATCATTTTCCATTTAGGGCATATTATCTGCTCATACATCTATCATTTTAAGTTACTATATGTTACTTGATCATATATTCTCGTAGTTGTTGTAAGTAAGTTCTTGTTATTATGTTGGTAAGCATATATTGTTATTCGTGATTCGCTATTGTTATAGTTGATTCAAACCATGCTAGATAATCATGTATGATAGACCTTCATATCCCTTGCTGTGTTCGTTACCGTTTATCACTGTTCTGTTGTTTGTTTTGGTGATGTTAACCACATAATTTACTGGTATTACGTTATCACAAACTGTTGTAAATTTTTTGTGCGTAAACCATCTTGTTATTCGTTCGTTGGGTATTTAAAAGCATATTTCATCACTCTTTTAGTTGGCATTATTTGCTGTTATATTCCGTGTAAAAGCTTGCCTAGTGAATAGTATCTCTGCTGTTATGAAGCATGATTAGTTTTCATAATTTCTGCGGTACATTCCAATTAAAGGTATGCTTAGTCGCTATATTTGCTACCATCATAGTCGATTAAAATGTGCTTAAATGCTTATATTTTTGGCTGGGTTCGTCTGATCATCAAAAATATGAGCAGTTCTTTTATGTAGTCAATCGGAAAGCATGAGTAGACGTTGTAAGTTGCTGCCGTGTTTAGAACGTTTCAAGTATGATTCGATGTTAGTTTCGCCTTTGTTATCATCAAGCATGATTATACGCACGTTGACTTGTATGTTATCCATTAATCAGTACGTAAATAAATCTCTAGATTTGTCAAGTAACCATTGTAAAGCATGTCAACTTACTATTTACAAATTCTGCATAATAGTTATTGGTTGTTCAAGCGTGCCCACTAATTAAATTAAGGTCTCTTGTACTCTTTCCATATTGAACTAAAGTGATTGCCTCATAGTATAACATTCTAAATTAGCAATGCCGGTTATACTGTCAATAATTTTTTTAGCATGCCTTGGATGTTGTGTTTGCCTGTTTCCCCTTAATGTCTTGTTTAATTTCCATCAATTATTATTGAGTTAGAATTTCTGATATCTACTTCTATGAATGTGCTGTTAATTTTAGTGTCCTTATGTATTCACATTTAATAGAAACCAAGTAGGGGGGTACCCCATCGAGGTGGTACCCAAATGCAAGGGTGAGGAAAAACACATGGAACAAGAATGTTTCAAGATGGGTGGAACACGCCCATCACTGAAAGAAACCCTCCGGCAGGATACACCGGAAGGCCGAAAACCTTGAAGGCGGGATACGCTAGAGGGGAGGAACCTTGAGGCAGGATACACTGGAAAGGGGACGACTAGGGAGTTGGGGTAGATGGGTAGTCTGGATCTAGCCTAGCTGCTAGGATACACCCTCACCAAGTCGGGAAAGGGACTAGCATGCACACAAGAGGTTAGAAGCCGACAAACTAGAACATCTCAAAGGACAACCCCCAATCTCCAGCTTAATGTACGAGTAAAGGACTATTGAACGTAACGAAAGAATTGGTTTGGGTGTCCCCCATTCCAAGAAGAATTAAAGAGAGAAATGCATAATTGTTTTCCCACATTTCTTTACTGGGCGAAAGCTCACGTCCTTACTTGTGGTATAGGTAATGAAGTAATTATGCCATGAGCTATAGAGGAGGCCGTTTCGGTGGTGCCTGCGATAGGTTCGGATGAGATGCTAGTAGAGTAGTAGTGCGGCTTCAATGAAGTAAAGGAAAAAGAAATTTTGTAATGGCTAACGTCGAATTGTGTTCTCTTTACTAACGTTAATTTTCCCTTATTGTCCTCACTTGAATGTTATTTGGAATATTATGTAAGCCTATTTTGAAACTAAAAACCTTGGTATTTTAAATCATGTTTTAAGTTTGTTTTTCTGCTAAAATGTTAGTTATAGCTTCTTGTTTTTCGTAAATTGGATTTATTGTTTAGCTTCATTCTCGCAACTTTTATGAAAAAACTTTTATGTCGCTTCCGCAAAATGTAAGGAATAATTCTTCACTATTTAATGGTAAAATAAGCTTTTGGTAACGATCGGATTTTGACATATCGATAACCCTTATTTTGAAAAGATTTGCCTCTTTAAAATAAAGATTTGGCACCGAAACTTGTTGCTTAGTAATTTAATAATGAAACTTAAAAACGGTTAAGAATCCGGGTCATTACATAGAGTCCTTAGCTTTAAAGAGTTTAATATTTAAATTCTCCTTCACAAAACCTATTCATAATTAAACATATTAAATTGATAATAATTCTACAACTAATATTAGAACAATATTCCTTAAGTTATTTACTAAACTTATCATCTATTTCCTAAATTCCCATGCCAAAGAGTCCATCCAAAATTCAATTGTAGCTTTTAACACTTTCATATTAAACAACAACAGTATAGATGATTGATAATCAACAGAATTTTCACTTCAACTAACATGCATTGTACTTCCAACTTAATAGTGTGTTTCCAATTTGTTATAAACAGGACTTCGTATACTACACATTCAATTTATAAACAATTCATCTTCCAGTTTTTCCATTAATCACAGCAACTTACTAATCATCCTTAGCATAAACTAAAACTCAGTAACCCTAACAGTATTTCCAATTCACCAGAGTAGATATAAGTATATGCAATAAACTCATTCATATGCAATAATCAAATCTCATACTAATTACAGGGCACATAACATCCGGTGGCTTTTCATCTATTTCCAACTCTAAATGAATCAACTTAAAAGTTTATACTACTTGACAATAATAGAATTTATGAACTTGTATAAGCAATAACCCATGCTTATAGTGCAATATCCAAAACTATGCTTACAGTGCAATATCCAAAATGAACACAGTGCATACCTTTAGAACTTCTCGGATTTCTACAAATCCCAGCCACTCCCTCAATTCTCTTATCGTCCAATTATAATTCACCTTCTCACAAAACACGGTAGCACACTACCACCCTCACAGCTTCTTAGTCTTAGTCACAGAATGCTTTTTCCTCCCAGTAATTCACAGCTGTTTTTACCCAGACCCTAATAGGGCTATTTCTCCTTCTCTTAAAACTCACACCATTTCTCTCGGTTCTCTCACTCATAGACTGTTTCTCACGATCACTCTCTCTTTGTCACCTTCTTTCTAACTTTCTCACTAATCCTTCACGGTCTCCTTCCTCCTTCACATTCCATCCAGAACCCCTGGTGTTTATTCCAAGCCTTAGCAACCCTCACTCTCGGTGTCTGCTCCTTTAGTCTGCTACCTTCTTTTCCTCTAAAATCACAAAACACTTCATCCTCGTCTCACCCTAATTTGCACATCATCTCTTTCTCTGAACTACTCAGCACCCTCAAAGTTTCTCAAACTCCAAAACCTCAGCAACAGATCCTTACAAAATTCCGCCAATGTTTCCCCACAATATTCCTCACTGTCATTCTCGTTCTTCTTCTCCTCTATTTATAGGCCACCCTATAATACCCCGATTTCCCATAACGGAATTAAGTAAAGATAATTGAAAAATTAATTGGGTATTATTGGATAATTGCATATTTATTTGATGAAAAATTATTTGGATAATTATTGATGATTTATTTGAAGAAAAAATTAATTTGGGAACCGAATCAAAGAAATTAAATTGGACAAATAATTATCATCAATCAATATTCGAAATAAATTGAGAATTGGAATTGGTTTGAAAATAATTTAATTAAATGAAGAATTAAATTAAATTATTAAAAGAAAATTTTAATTGAGTGAAATGAAGATTTAAATTAAAAGAAAAATCAAATGATGAAGGGATGATGGTGAACCGGTTTGTTTCACTTTGGTCCAGTTCAGTTTGGTGGCTTGGTTTGTTTAAGAACCAAAACGGTCTTGGCGGAAAGAAGGGGGAAAGAAGATGAAATTAGGGCTAAAGCGAGTGAGATGAAAGGGAGAAAGGAGATCGTGAGAGTGAGGGAGAACCCAAGGGAGCTCAGGCAATGAGGGAGGCGAGCCCCTGCGGGTGCTAGGCTTCGCTGGCATGCTGTGCGGCGGGTTGCGGAGCTCGAGGTTGGCTTGTGGAACTCGGGTTCGTGAAACAGAACCCGTAGGACAAATTGAATCTCCCGCGAAGCTGAGAATTCTAGTGCCAAGCCGAGGTATGTCCTGACAGTTGTTTTTTGTTTCATGTTTCTTCTCCTTGGCATTTCTATTGTTGAGCAATTCGGCATTTTGGTGTGGTCATGAATTATAGGGGCAAAGTCTTGGAAGGACTTCGTGGGAGCGGCTGGCGTCGAGTTAGCATTGGACCGGTCCCGCTGGTTCGTAAAAATGTGTTGAACCGGTTCAATTGTTCTGCCAACACAATAGTGCATGATATTTTCCTTAGCATATGACAGCCACTAAGAGACACAGAATGTTCATCTTCAAGAGTTTGTCGAGGAGTTAATTGAGTTGCAGAAGAAATAAAGAGTGTTGTCGGGTGGGGAGAAATAAAGAGATAGGAAGCTTGCTGGTTAAAAAAAAAAAGACAGAGAGATACTCTCTAGAGAAGAAAGGGCAGAGTGAGTTAAGAGCTCTAGAAAATTGAGAGCTGAAGGCTTAGAGAGGTTCTAGAGACAGTGAGCCTACTATCGAGCGTTCTTGAAGTTGGGTGATTCTCCTGGTAAGTTTTACTTCACATCTAATTTAAATTGGAACATATGAGTGGTAGATCTTGTGAGTGATTTCGAATTGATGTTCTGTACGTTGGATTTGTCTTTGTAAATTTCACGTTGGATTGTGATTCTGCTAATTTCATGTTGGATTTTGTCTCCGAAGAAAAATAGAGTGAAGTAAGGAGGATGAAAAATGGAGGATCTATCTTCAGTTTTTTGCAGCGTTCATTTCTCAGGTATTATTATGGTAAGAAATTCCTCCCCTAATTATGGATTTTGTGGATTATGGACTCTGTGAATTTTGAGAAATTCTCTCTGTGAAGTGTTGTGATTGGTCTAGTTAGTCATTATAAATTATAGTGTCAATTAACTTGAAAAATGCACGGTTGTGGAATTTTGAAGATTTCTCTTTGTTTTAACTATGGATATTTTGGGTGAAATATGACTTGATACTTGGTAATTCTCTATGATGTTTTCTCTGTGTATCTCAGTTGGATGAATTCTTCACAAATGGGTTTGTTGAAAAATACCGTGAGAATATGTGGGTTATGTTGTTGGAAATTGGTTACTGCATGTGAAGTCTATAAAATTAGTGGGTTTAATTCTGGGTATTTCTGAATTTTGGATATGGGTATTTGGACAATGAAGAATATGGATAGTGCTCTGTTAATAAAAATGGTTCTTTGTTAATACTGCTTGGGTTGAAATAATTAAGGAAATGATTGTTGGACGTTATGAAAGCTCTCTGTATTAAGATCCCCTGTTTTACTAATCATGGTTGGAATATACTCCATTGGTTTAAAATGCACTCGGTTGGTTGTTAAGTTGTAAATGATGGAACTTGTTAAGCGGTAATTGAATTATTAAAAAATAAATGAGAAATAACGGTATCAAAGTTGGGATTCTTAAATGGTAAATATTAATTATTTTGAAGGAATTAATGGAAGAAGGATAAAGTGCTAAATTGCACTACAGATTGCAGGTAAGTTGATACTTCTTGTGCTTTGGTTTTCAGACCCTACATCACAAGAATTAGGATTGTATGTTGTGTGTTTACCAGGTTCAGGTTATTTTAATGATATGTTTTTAGATATTGAAATGATTATGTTTGAGGATATAGGATTGCATGCATTCATGAGCATCATGGTTTTTAAACGATACAAAAATGAGTTTTGATGCATGGTTTTGAAAAAGAAATGAAACGAATAAAATGAGAAAGATAAAAGTAAATGAATAAACTGAATAAATGATAAAAAGGTCTCATGGGTCGGAGTGGCCTATGGGCCCAATTACCCCGAGTCGTGATGATGATGTGAGGATTTTGAGCTGTTAGTTGGTCCATGATGGACGTCGTGGCTGGCCAATGCAACAGTGTATATGAGGTCATTTAAGCGTTGATGTGCACGGCCACTAGTGCAATACGATTGATGTCGGAGCCGATTGTTGTTTGTTGATGCATACAATCGCTAGCAGAGCTTACAGTCGATGTAGGAGTCGGAGTTGTAATATTTGGTGCGTAGGGTCGCTGTATATTAACGTATACAGTAGCTAACATGCGGGTCAATCGATGTTAAGCCCTAAACACATAGCAGTTTGCCGATTCATGTCAGAACCGAGTGCATTGATGTGCACAGTTATGGTGGTTTGCGGATTAATGTTGGAACTGGGTGTATTGATGTACACGGAAACTGAAAATGAAAAGGAAAAGAAATGTGAAATGAAAACGGAAAAAGAAAAATAAAGAAAAAGAGAAACTAAAATGGAAAACGAAAAAGAATTTCAAAGATGCATAACATGTTTACATTTTATTTTATATCATTTACTGAGCGTTAGACTCATTAGTTAAGTCTTGTTGATGTAGGTATACGTACGAGAATAGATTTAGAGCAATTGATGAAGGATTTGCAAGCATGAATTTTGTCGTTGGTCGTGCTAAATATTTAAATGGAAATTATTTGTAAAGGTTTTGTAATTTAATTAATTTATATTATTGAATGTTTTAATTAATCATAAATACTTCTGCTGCATTTTTCCAAAGGTTTTCAAGAAACGAATTTCTAATTATTGTTTTACCAATAAAAGTATTTAATTGTAAATGAAAATAATTATATTTATTTCCGCTGCGAAAATTGTTTTAAATGACTATTATTTCTTAACGTGATAAATTGGAAAAGTATTTGAAGCAATGGATTTAACACTCGGTTTTAAAAAAAAAAAGTCTTACTCTGATTTTATAAAAATAAAAATTTTAAATTTACGCGATTTTCAAAGGTAATAACAACCGGGTCGTTACACACCCTCAACACCTCTTCAGCATCCACACGAATCTGGAAGGCCAGGGGACGCAACTCTTAATCATCTAGACACTACAACGTCCACCCTAGAAGCTTCGAGGCTAGTGCGTTTTCATTCCATGTGATTGTCCATTTTACCAGTCGATCGATTCCCCTTTGGATGATCAATCGCCATTTCCATCGATCAGCCGTAGATTTCATTGTTCAAGACTACTGGACGATCGACACTTTGGACGAACAGCCAGCAAATCGTCCACCGTATATTTTCTTCATAAAATATATATATATATATATATATATATATACGTTGTATAACGTTATACATTGTAACCATAACGTGAGGTCTTAATTGTAATATCATCCACACAACTTCATCTTCTCCACACCAGTATGCACTAAATCTATATATATATATATATATGAACATATATGTATATCATCCAAACTATCTTTAAACTTATATTATATGTTCAACTATTCTTCCTTCACTTTATTATTTACTAAACCCAATATACCCAATAACCTTAATCTTTTCTCCTAGCTAAATAATCTAGAGTATCACGGTTCACTTTATCCAAATTCATTTTTCTTTACTAATATTTTAAATTATACAAGTCAATTCCAATAAAATCCTTAATCATCCTCCAAGGATTAATATGACATAATTTGAGGTATCATAATTCACTTTTTCCAATATGTTTCTCTTAACCAACACCTTAATCGTCCATTTGAGTTCCAATATCCCCAGAATCATCACTTAAGCCTTGTGCTTAGCTCCACAAAAATTTAGGATATTACAGTTTTAGTCCTTCCCATAGGTTTCTTTTTTATTTTGACAAATTGGAAGAGGTTTATATAAGTTGAATAGCATGTTAACATGAAACTAAAAGTTAGATATATTACATAAACTAAGAGGGAGAAATTAAATTATGCAATACTTTGTGCACGTGCTTAAAGGGAGAAATATACAACTTATAATATGTTGTCATCATAAAAAATGGGAGATTGTTAGTCTAAATGTCATTAGGCTTATTTGTTTTGATGATGAATATGTTAATGATAATTATAAGTTGTTTATTGTTTAAATATACTTAATTGTGTTATCTTTATATTTATATTGATCTTGATTGAAAATACCCTTAATATAGGTATTAATATCTACAACATGTTTATCTAATTCCATGTAGCATATAGGTAAATTATTGGGACTTAGAAGATTGAATTTCGGCAAAACACGGAGAAGAGGTCAACTAAAGCACTGAGGTGGTCGACCAAATTAGTGAAAAACAGTGGAGTCGATCGACCAAAATGGAGGTGGTCGATCGCCCAAAATGACAGATTGCTCGAGAACTTAAAACTACTGGGAATTAGCCGATTGGTGCAGAAATGGTCGACCGCCCAATAAGACAGATTCAAGCCTATTTTTAAGATATGAGGAAATGGTCAACCGATAAGGATTTGGTCGACCGGTTTGACAGACCAGAGCAAAAATTGGACGACCAAAAGCTAACGGTAACATTCCAACAGCCGGGAGGTGATCAACTAAAATAGAGGTGGTCTACTGCTCAAGCTGAGTCTATATACAAAAGGCACTCTGAAGCTCAAATTAATAACGCAAAAATTGTAACGAAGCTCTACCAAATTTCATACATTATTTTTCTATATTCAAATGAGTGAATAGGCCTAGCTCTTCCATTCCCAAACTTGTGATTCATATTTGGAGAGTTTAGGTTGTAAGTTGTATTTTCGTTTCCGCACTTGTAAATCGCTACATCAAGGGTGACACCTCATGAATAGTCAAAGAGAAGAGTGACGACCTAAGAAGAGTCAACTTGTAAAGGTTTGATTGACACACATGAAGTCAATCGTCACTAACCGGGGAGGTTAGTAGCTTAAGGATCTCCAAGTCAAGAAGTTGAAGCGTGGACATAAGTCGGAGTTCTTGAACCACATGAACAAACTTTGTTTGCACTCTCTATCCCTAAACTCATTTATATTTGTGTATATTTGATTGAATATCTATTGATAAATCACTTAGGGTTTAGAAATTAAATTATCACACGAAAAAGTTTAGCACACCTAATTCACACTCCCTTCCCTTCCTGATGCACCACGAGCTCCGCCTCATTTTTATTTTAATTTAATTTAATTTAATTATTTTATTTTGTAATAGTTTAATTGTTGATGGAATTGTTTATTTTG
>CM039480.1:3533848-3614834 GCA_022433065.1 Begonia loranthoides | reverse complement strand
CTCATTTCCTCCCTATTAGATTAAAAGACTTCAGGCTTATTTGTTTTGATGATTAGTGATGTAGTTGTTAAATAAGTTGTTTATGAATTGTTTGAATTTTACATGTTTATCATTATGTTTATAATTGATCTTCATTGGAAATATCCCTTAATAAGGGTATTAATCTTTACTAATATGCTTTTATAAGTCCATGTAGCTTATAAGTTGATTATTGAGACTTAGAAGATTGAAAATGTGCAAAAAATGGAGTATATGTCAACTAAGTCAGTGAGAGCGGTCGACCAAAAAGGCTACAGAGAGCCAAAGCAGTGTAAGTGGTTGACTAGGGCATGGATGCGATCGCCCAGAGAAAAGACAAATTGCTCGACATATACTGAAGTGCAGAAGAGTGGTCGACCATGATGAATGGCAGCGGTCAAAAATTAGAAAGAGTAGAGACAATTCCTAAGTTGCACTGAAGTGGTCAACTGGAGCGAAGGAAGCGGTCGACTAGATGCAGAATGACTATAATGCAACAGTCAAGAATCGGTCGACCAGAAATGTTGAGTGGTTGACCGCTAGACAGTTTCTCTATATTGAAGCCCTTGCCATTGGAAGAAAAAATGGAGAGAAATCATATCGAATTACTGCCAAATTTATTACTTAATTTCTCTCAGCAAATTAAGTGCTTAGCCTAGCTCTCTCATTCACAAACTTGAGAGTTTACATTTGAGAGTTTAGGCTTAAGATTTTGTATTTTTTATTTCCAATTATTGTACTTAATCACAATCAAAAGTGACGCCCTGTAATAGTCAAAAGAAAAGGGTGACGTCATGTGAATAGTCAAGGAAAGGGTGACGCCTTGTGAATAGTCATGTAAAGGTTTAATTGACACCTGTGTAGCTCAATCATCACTAACCAAAGAAGTTAGGTGATTAAGGATTACGCTTTAACAAACAGGTGTCAATCTTTCTATCCTTTATCTCTTATATCTGTGATTGTTTGTTTTTATATTTGTGTTAAATCACTTAGGGATAGAATAATGAATATCGCAAGAAAAAGTTTAGAATGTTTAATCCTCCATCTCTAGTAGGTCGACATTGGTCCAACACTCCCTTCCACATACACCAATATTTTCGTAAATACACTTCATACAAAAGATTATCCTTACCTTATTGACAGTATGATGTTGTTTCCCCTTAACAACAGACGTCCTTCTTGACATCCATTCTCCAAATACGACATCACTTCCTTTCTAGCTGCCATGAACATATTCTCGCAAACACATCTAAATAAAAATTCTTATATCTTATTTTATTTTAAAATTCTAATTTTCTCAAATTCAATAATAATTATTTTCCTTGAATACCACCAAAATATAACTTATTTTCCTCTAGTTTTACATAATTGTACATAAGAGATTACATAATAACTTATTAGATCATGAATTATTAGAGTATGATTACTATTATCATACGTCTAGGCATTGATCAATATGCATTACACACTTCTCCTTTTACGTGAAGTGTTATTTATATTATGTGTAATAGACATTGATTAAAAATTTCTAAACTTATGTTATAACATTTAAAACATAGATTATGGATTATGTGTGCACATGGAAGAGATTGATTAACCTTATAATGGAAATTAAGGTTATAAAACTAATCATGTAGTGGGCTAGTACATGATTAAGTGTGATATGAGCTTAGTTTATGGATCCTTAAATTAGAATTCTTAATGGGACTATGAAATTCATTATGTAACTTCAATTTTTTTAGGTACAAGTGGCAGCAGTAATCAAGGAATAGATAATTCAAAAGTGGTTTGCTATTCAGCACAACATAGAAGTAAAAGATTTTTATTTTATTATTGTATATATTTTGTTACTTATGACTCATGTTTATGTAAAACCGTTTAAGTCTTTTTCATGTAAGACTTGTATAATTGTGGCTTCTAAATGGAATAAATGGCCTGGTTTAGTTTAATGTATGAGTTTTAGTTAATTCTCATTGTTGGCAATAAGTTTTAATTACATGTTTATTTATCACTCGATGTGCATTTGTTGAATGCATAATTTGAGGTTATATTCTTCTTGAGGATACAGTGAGTTTGATGTGCATTCATTTTGTAACAGGGTTTTAAAGATTTAAATATGTAGTCGCTCATCTCACTTTAGGAATCTATAAGTCAAGACTCAGATTATGAAGTTGTTTGAGTTTGAGCCCGAACACTAGACCTTTACAAAAATGAAATAAACACCCAACATAAATGAAAATGTGTAAATTAAGTATTTCCTAACCCAAAATCAACAATCCAAATAAGACTCATTAGTCATACATTCATTCATTCAAGTATCATGAAAATAATACATAAATCCTACTCAATTTAGATGACAAAATCCTACCCAAATCTAGATTAGAACACCCCCAAACCCAAAATTAATTTGTGATTCCAGCCCAAATCATACAAAACCCACCAAATTTTTCAGTTGGGTCTTAATATCCATGGTTCTGGTTCAGAATCTATGAATCATTAATTCTCAGTTCGGTTTGGCCTCAAATCAGAATTGAGGCCACCACTCTGGAAGCTCTCTTTTGACCAATAGAAAAATTGTTTCTTTGTACCCAAGAAAAGCGGAAGCAATTTCTTTATTCTGACCTCCAACTTTCTTCAGTCAGACAAGCAACACAAATTCTCCTTTTCTTGGACATCAAGCACAAAACGCACTCTAAATCCATATATATACCCACAGTTGATGACAACAACAAAGTCAAATCTTCAATAACCCTCATTAACGATGGTGTCGATGAGGCTGCAGAGGCGGTTAGCCGCTGCCGTGCTTAACTGTGGTCGGAAAAAAGTGTGGCTTGATCCAACTGAGACCCATATCATCAGCATCGCCAATTCTAGTACATCATATTCCGTTTCTTTTCTTCTTCTAAAACTTACCCATTTTTTGTTTTCCTCTACATTTTTTATTCCTAATTATATATAAAATTAAGTTTCAAGCAAAACCCTTCACATTTCTCCAATTTTTTCATATTCTAAATGGCAGGAATGGGCATAAGAAAGCTCTTGAAGGATGGTTATATCATAAGAAAGCCTCCCACAACCCATTCCAGGTCACGGGCTCAGAGACTCAGAGAAGCAAAAACAAAAGGGAAGCACTCCGGCGACGGAAAACGGAAGGGAACTAAAGAGGCGAGGTCGCCCTCGAAGCTGTTGTGGATGAGAAGAAGTAGGGTGCTGAGAAGATTACTGCACAAGTATAGAGAGACGGAGAAGATGGACAGGCACATTCATCATGAACTCTACTTGAAAGTAAAGGGTAATGTTTTCAAGAATAAAAGACTGCTGATGGAGAGCATTCACAAGGTTACGGTTGAAAAGACAAGAGAAAGAGTGCTTTCTGATCAGCTTGAGGCTAAGAGAGCTAGAGGAATTAAGAAGTTAAGATCTATTATGAATTCAAGTTCTTAAATTTCACAAGATTTTATATATTCTCTAACAATTTTGAGCTAGGGTTTTGTTTGAAAACGTTCGGTACTGTAAATTTAAACAATTCTACCTTGTATTTCTCATTATTGATACTAGGAAACGGCACGTGCGCCCTCTGCGTAGATCACAATTAAATAGAATGTTATTTTCAAAGTACAAAAAGGAATTTACATTACAGGAGATAACAAGTTCAGGAACAGACATGTACATTTTAACAAAAGTTGTATACATGAGTTAAAAAAAAAGCAACAATAGATGATGGTGTTGCTGGTTTTAGATTCCCATTCGCAGCGAAAATTCACCTGCATTGGTAACGCGGTGCGTGCATGTCCCGTGTACTTTGAAAACTATTTTTAAAATACAAAACCAACCGACATCGTAGTTAGTGTTAATATGTTAATAATCGTATGAGCGTAGAATCTAAATCTAATTTTAAGGGGAAAAGGGATTTTACCCTTGTAGTGTAAATCAACGGGAAAAGTTTGAAATTTATTAATGGCATTTATTATCTTTAATTACGGGTTGAGATAGTGACAATAGTAGAACTAGGATGACCGAGGCGATGGTTCCGCAAAGTTGAGGATGCGGAGGAGGAAGAAACTGATGTTGTAAAGGCAGAGAGCACAGAAGATACTTTAGGCGAGGATTGAGTTGTTCTGTGAAGGCCATCAGTAAGTGGCCTTGAAGGAGAATCCACTTGGAGTGAAGATCCTTGATGAAGAAAAAATTCAAGTGAAAAAACTTGATTGCCTTTGCACAATTGATGAACACTAAGCAAATTGTTAGATAAATTTGGAGTGTAAAGAACATTACGTAAAACGAGAGAATTAAACTCACAGAGTTCGCATGAGTTGGAGGAGAGAGAGGACGCAGACATAGAGGTCGATGGGAGAAGTTTGCTTGATGAAAGAAAATGGACACAGAATAGCCCACTTTGTTGCAAATCTGGCAATGGGGATTAAACGTAGGCCTGGGCTACTTCCAAAATGTAGGTGGCGAGAAGGTGATCCTTGTTAGAAATAATGCAGAAATTAGTAAGTCATGTTATTAAGTGTTTAGCATTTACTTTGTCTAAAGTTTTCAATAAGTTGTCCTATTCTTATGGGTAGTAAGCAAGAGGTTGAGCTATATAAGGAGATTCGGGTTCATGTGTTTAGTGGGTTATTGTAGTTGAAATATTGCAAAGTTTGTTGAGTTTAATTTGTACTTATATTTCAGTTTGTAATGAAATAAGGGGTGTTCAACATTTTCCTGTCAGAGTTTATCTGTTTATACCTCTATTGATTTTGCAGTCTAAGAGAGAAGTTTTTCCTTGTTCTAATCAACTAGGTTCCTGAATTTTAACATCTGGTATCAGAGCAAGCACTGAAGCTTGTGAGCAACTTTTCTGCGATGGCAAACATTCCAAACGGAGTGAACATCTTACAACCTGTAATTCCAATTTTTCAAGGCAACAATGACAATATTTAGAACACAAAGATGATGACTCTCTTCATTTGTCAAGATTTATGGGAGTTGATAGAGAATGACTACAATGAAGAAGGTGTAGTAGCTGAAGTATTGAAAGATTTCCGAAAGAAAAATGCAAAGCTCTTTTCTTCATCCAGCAAGCTGTGGATGATATGATTTTTTCTTCTCGAATTTCAGCAGCAACAAAAGAAAAGGAATCATGGGATGGACTCAAAAATGGGTATCAAGGCACATCAAAGGTGCTTACAGTCAAGTTTCAAACACTTCATATGTAGTTTAAAAGCTTTCGCATGAAAGATAGAGAGTCAATACATGATTGTTCTAACAATCTTATGGCCATCGTTAATCAAATGAGGAAGTATGATGAGCGGATATCAGATCAAAAGGTTGTTGAAAAAATATTGTGAAGTTTGACTCGAGACTATGAGTCTGTTGTTTCTGTCATAGAAGAATGAAAAAATTTGAGTGTCTTAACAGTTGATGAATTATTGGGTTCTTTGCAATCTTATGAAGATAGACACAAAATCTACGATGAGAGTTCTATAGAGAAGGCATTTCAGACTAAATTGAAAATTCCCAACAATAGTGAAGTTGTGCATGAGCAAAACATTAATAACAACAGTCGTGGAGGTCATTCCTTCTGAGGGAGAAGAGGAGACAGAGGAAATAGAGGTGGACGCTCAAGTGACAAAATTCAACACTCAAATGGCAAAGCCAAAACTCAAAATCGTAAGTACAAGTGTTACTGCTGTAACAAACCTAGCCATATAGAAAAAGTATTGTAGTTGAAAGAAAAAGATGAAAAGCAAGCTAATTTTGTGGAAGAAAAATATAAAAATATACTTGAAAATTTATTTTTTGCTTTCTATGCTACTGACATTTGTAGTTTAAACCTGTGGTATATAGACAGTGGTAGTAGCAGTCATATGATTGCAAAAATAAAAGCTTTTGTCAGTTTGGACGAGTCAGCTAAAATAACTGTAAAGTTGGCCGATGGAACAAATCCACAAAATAGAAGAAAAAGGAGTTGTAAAGCTAAATTCTTGTGGAGGCTGCTATATCAAAGATGTTCTTTATGTTCTAGACTTGGACTCAAACCTATTGAGTGTTGGGCAGTTCTTAAGAGAAGGCTACTCATTGCTTTTTGAAGATTTCTCATGTGTCGTTTTTTCTGATAAAACAAAGGAGAAGTTGCTCTTCAAGGTTCCCATGGCTAGAAATAATATGTTTCCCATTGTCAAGTGATGAAAATCGAGCACTTGTCACTTCTGTAAACAATGAAAATTGGTTATGGCACCACAGATATGGCAAATTGAACTTCAAAAGTATGAAATTGATGTGTGATCAAGATTTGGTGGTTGGGTTACCCTTGATTCAACATCAAAGTGACATATGTGAAAGTTGTGCACTAGGGAAATAGAACAGATATGCTTTTCCAATTGGGCATGCTAGAAGAGCCTCAAAACCTCTTGAGCTAATTCATGCTGATGTTTGCAATCCTATGCAAACTCCTTCTTTGAATAACAATACATATTTTCTTGTATTTGTTGATGACTATAGTAGGATGACATGGCTCTACTTTCTCAAAGAAAAATCATTTGTGTTATCTACTTTCAAGAAATTCAAATTTCTTCTTGAAAAAAAAAGCAGGTATCACTTGAAGATTTTGAGGACAGATGTGGAGGAGAATTTGTATCTCATGCATTTGAAAAATTTTGTGAGGAATATGGAGTTTGGAGATAGTTGACAGCAAGCTACTCATCCCAACAAAACGGTGTAGTAGAAAGGAAGAATATAAGCTGGGTTGAGTGTCTCGACCGAATTTCATTTGGGTCAATCCCTACGTTTTTAGTCGAGTCAGGGTCAAGTCGTTGGGCAAGTATCTTCACTAAAATACGTTCCAGGTTATATTTGGGGGTTTTCGGTCGAATTGTGGTCGACTAGTGGTTGATTGCGGACGAGAAGGATTTGAATCTGTCCAATTTTGTGGACTTTTCAGTCGATGTGCAGTTGCATGTTTCGGTCAAAGTCTTAACCAAAACTGCAATTCCGAAGGAAATTTTTGAATTCGGTCAACAGGCGATTGAGGTTTTGGACGCCTTCACTCAACTAAAATTGCCCAATTTTGCGAAATACCTATTTTAACCAACTGACAATTTTGTCGTTTAATCCATAAATGCCTCCACTCAGACGACAACCACACCCCTCTTCCCACGAGTCTTCGACCTTCTGCCTCAGGGGTGATGACCGCCATCCTCTGTTGCTCCCTATGTCTTCTAGCTGTGGATCATGGTTTTCCCCTGCCTATAAGTCGATGGATGACTGTGTGGGCAACGTCGTTCTTCGGCCCTATCGTGTCTTGTAACTGAGTGAAGAAAAAGGTGAGAGTGATAAGTGTGGTGCATCCTGTGAGCTGAGTGGAAGAGGAAGTGAGCCTCCATTTGGCGCTCCCTTGGTGTTGCTCTGACTTGCTGTAGCGTACGAATTTTGCTGAAGGAATCTCCAAGAGGTAATGATGTGCCCCAAGTTCCAGAACTTGAGCCCGAGCCAGGGGCTCTTTTATTCTCTAACCTTTTTATTTATTTTGCAGGTTTTTGAATCAAATAAACATTATTAGAGTTGGCATTTGGGCTAATGGAGATTTTACAATTTTTGGGGAATAATTGTGAGCTGTTTTTCCGCCTAGATTCTGACCTCTGACAGTTCAAGTGGATTTTTGACAGTCGGGATGACGTCTTTTCAACTTTGGTCCTTCATACCAAATGTATCTAACATTCAGAGGTTTCGAACGAGCTATTGAGAGTTGTATTTGGGCTCCATTTGGTATGTCAAATGTCTTTGTTTCAGAGAGCAAAACTCAGACTCAGATTTTATTGTTGTTGTTTTAATTAAGGGTTTGTTTAGTCATTTGCTACCTAGGGATATTTTTGTCCTTTTATATTTTTGTTGTAAAACCTTAGGGTTTAATACCCCTTTTGGCTGGATGGAAGTTCAGTTTTGGAAAAATAGAAAGAAGACTTGTGTTTTTGAAAGAGAAGCTCCGCACGGCCTCCCTCCTCTCGGCCTTCCTCTCTTCAAAGCCGAACTTGCTGATCTTGTAGCATTTCTTGAGCAAGTTGGAAGGGTTACTATCTCTTCCAAGCATCACTCTAGTGGCGTAACTATAGTGTGGAGGTAGGAGAAACGCTAGACCCCATGGAGAGTGCTTAATCCGTGATTAAGCCGATTATTCCGATCCTCTAACGTTAGGAGGGCAAATCGGACTCCACGGTTCCATTTGGTATTTCGAAGATTATTGTTGGTAAGACTTGGTTATTCTGGATCTATTCTCTCTATATTTAGTGGACATCATTCGTGTTTTGAGATATAGGCATCGTTCTTTGTGAAGATGGTGATATGCTGGACATTTTGTTGACCGCAGAATCTGTTTTTTTGTGCAATCTGTTTACTGCAGTTGATTATTAAACTGTTTCGAAGCCTTGCGTGGGTTTTCTTGATTTTATTTCTTCTAGAGATTTATTCTTTGTTGAGTGACGAAGATGCCTGTCAAGTTTGGGAATTATTGGAGTTTTATAGAGTGAGATCTCGCTGTTTTATTGCTGGTCGCTGAATCTGTCTTGAAAATCGCTGATCAGTCCGATTGTGGGTGTGTTTTGGGGTTTTTACGTTTGTTATATTGATTACGTGTCTTCTGAAGAATTGTTTTGTAATGTGCTGGGTTGCTACTGTCCAAATATGGTTTCATTGGACTTATGAAATTTGAGTTAATTCTGTTTTAGCATTGCTGGTTCAGAAAATTACAGTTTTCAGAACAGATTTCTATTTTGTGCTCTTAATCATTCTTGGATCTTATCAGGTAAGGGTTGGGATGTATGTTGGCCAGTGAAGGCCCTACATTGCGGGAATTGTTTTGATAGTTTGAATGTTGAATTGGTTACTGTTATGACATGTCAATATGCTTGGCTAATTAGATTAGTATTCATTGTAAAATTCTTGTTGAATAATTTAGCATGAACCCATAAGTCTATCTTTATATTGTGCTTTTAGCTTGCATTCTGTGTTCGTATATTTGTAAACAATACGTGACATTCATACTTAGAACTTATGAAATTGTGAGCATATTATATGACATGTCTAATATATGTAAATAGGCATGTGGCTAATTGGTGACGGTCCATCGGTGATGACACCCCGAATGGTGTTGCTCCTCCCACGTAGGGAGCGGAGTAACGGTTAAGCTACATAGACCCTAAGATGTATCCTCTTCTCTTGTCTAGAAATCTCCAATGTCTTCAACAAAAGAGTGCAATGACAGCATGTGATGACACCCCTAATGGTGTATCTCCTCATCGGAGTACGGTTAAGCTACATGACCATAGGATGTATCCAACTCTTGGTTTAACAAAAAAGATAAGGTTCTTTTCTGTAATACATCACATGACCATGCATGAGCATTAACATTGCATTCCACTCTAATTCTTGCTGAGTGTTAGGCTCATTGTTTTCCTTGTGATGTAGGTGATCATTATGATTCTGGTGACATGCAAGCTAAGGATAAGGCATTGCAGGACGATCCCTTGGATTATCAGCCGGGTTCAACCTGATGGTTGTGGCTCACGTAAGTGGTGTTGGTTATTTGAATAGTTAACTTCCTATTTTGACATGGTAAAACATTTTGTAATCATGGAATTTTGTTGGAAGGACTAAAACTTTGTTTTGAAAAGTTTTTATTTAATTCTACTTGATTTACTCTGGTTTATTTTAAATGAATTTGTTTACTCTAATTTACGCATTGAGAAAAAAAAGTAAGTAAAAATTTTTACGCCATCAAATTTTAAAATAAAGAAAGATGGTTTAATTAAAAGTGGGTCGTTACAATAAGTCTTGTAGAGATAGCGAGATGTATGTTAAAAGCAAAAAGACTTTCAAAATATTTATGGTTTGAAGCAATGCACACAACAGCTTACATTTTGAATCGAAGTCCTACAACAACATTAGAGCAACAAACTCCATTTGAAGCATGCTATGGATGGAATCCAAAGGTAACCCACTTTAAAATTTTTGGATTCATTTCTTATATTCATACTCCATCTCAAAAATTGACTAAACTTGATGATAATTGTGTTAAATCCATCTTGGTCGGTTATAGTATTCACACTAAAGGCTATCGGTTTTATGACCCTATTGCTAAAAAGGTTATCATTAGTCTGAATGCATTGTTTGATGAGAAAAAATGCATGGAATTGGGATGAGAAACAAGGCTGTCCAAATTTTTTTTTCAGATAGAAGAAGAATTTGCAGACGATGCTAATGAAGATTCAATCTCCTTGAACACTCCAACAAATCGATCCAGCTCGTTGAGTGTCTCCGCATCACCTGAAAATTCTTCTAGCACAACAAGCTACTCATCATCAAGTGGATCCTCTACACCACCAAGAAAATAGGGTTCCTTTAGGGAGATTTATCACCGAACAAAAATATGTCAACTTATTCAAATTCAAAAGCCTCATCGCTTTGAAGAAGTTATAATCTCATAGGAATGGTTTGCTGCAATGGATACAGAAATGAAGTCCTTAGAAAGAAACCAGACATGGGAGCTAGTTGATCTACCAAAAGGCAAGAAATTGGTTAGACTGAAATGGATTTTTAAGATCAAATTTAAACCTGATGGCTCGATTCAGAAATACAAAGCAAGATTGATGGCACATGGATATATGCAAAAAGAAGGTAGTGACTTTGACAAAACTTTCTCTCCCGTAGCCAGATTTGATACCATTAGAACTGTTTTTGCTATAGTTGCACATTATAAATGGAATGTGTATCAATTTGATGTGAAATCAGCTTTTTTGACTGCTTATTTGGATAAGGAAGTGTTTTTGGAACAACCAACAAGTTATGAGGTTAAAGGGCAAGAAAAGAAAGACTATCAACTCAAGAAAGTATTGTATAGGCTCAAGCAAACTCCAAGGGCATGGTACGAGAGGATTGATGGACACTTTACTAAAAATTGTTTTGAAAGAAGCGCAAGTGAGCCAACCTTGTATGTGAAGTCAAATGGAGCTAGTGATCTACTTATTGTCTGTCTATATGTAGATGATTTAGTTTATATTAGCTATAGCACTTCATTGATTGTTGAATTCAAAGAGCTTATGATTAAAGAGTTTGATATGACGAATATGGGATTGATGAGTTATTTTTTAGGGTTAGAAGTAAAACAATGTGCTGCTGGTATTTTTTTTTTGTCAACATAAATATGTGAGAGATCTTCTTGAAAGTTCAAGTTGCAAGAGTGTAATCCTGTGAAGACTCCCATGGCCACAAATAAAAAATTCAGCATGGAAGTAGGAGAAGAAAAAACTGAAGCAAGTAACTACTTAAGCTTGATTGGAAGCCTACTTTATCTTACCAACACATGACTTGACATCCTACAAGCTACAAGTCTTCTATCAAGGTTTATGTAAAATCCAAGTAAAATGCACAATGGAGCAGCAAAAAGAGTCCTGAGATACTAAGCATGTCTATCGTACCAACACACGACCTGACATCCTACAAGCTACAAGTCTTCTATCAAGGTTTATGCAAAATTCAAGTAAAGTGCACAATGGAGCAACAAAAAGAGTCCTGAGATACTTGAAGGGAACAAGTGCATATGGAATTTGGTACAAGAGTAACAATTTAAACTTGCATGGTTTCTCTAATAGTGATTGGGTAGGTTCAATTGATGATCAGAAAAGTACCACTGGTTACATTTTCAGTCTTGGGTCAAGTGCTAGATCATGGAGGTACAGAAGCAGCCTTCTACAACTCTATAATCATCAGAAGCTGAATACATGGCTGTAACTTCAACAACATGTCAGGCATTATAGTTACAACGAATTCTAAGAGATATGAAGCAACAACAAAAAACAACAACAATTTATTGTGACAACCAATCCACCATTGCCATGACCAAAAATCCAGTATTTCATAGTCGTACAAGGCACATTAAGATACAACATCACTCTATTAGAGAATTAGTTGCATATGGAAGCATTCAGATATCATATTGTTGCACAGATGAGCAACATGCTAATATGTTTACAAAACCACTTTTGTTAGTAAAGTTTGAATAAGTTAGGAAATTGATTGGTGTTGATAGATTTCTGCATTGAGGAAGAATGTTAGAAATAATGCAGAAATTAGTAAGTCATGATACTTAGGTGTTTAGCATTTACTTAGTCTAAAGTTTTCAATAAGTTGTTATATTCTTATGGATAGTTAGTTGGAGGTTGAGATATATTAGGAGATTCTGTGTTCATGTGTTTAGTGGGTTATTATAGCTGAACTATTGCAAAGTTTGTTGAGTCTAATTTGTATTTATATTTCAGTTTATATTGAAATAAGGGGTGTCCAACATTTTCCTATGGAGTTTATCTGTTTATACCTCTCTTGATTTTGCAGTCAGGGAGAAGTTCTTTCCTTGGTCTAATCAACTAGGTTCTTTAATTTTAACAGTCCTAAAAGACTCGACTGATAACCTGAAGGAGGTGAAAAGGAAGTGCAAGAACTCGCATGAAAAAGAGGGCAAAAATCAGATCAAGACTGGCGATTTGCAAGGACGAAGGTAGTATTACCTTGAAGAGAGCTCATAGGGGGCAAATGGCCAACAAAATTCTATGTTTCAAGGCAAAATTCATATCTCAAAACGAGCCTATGAATCTCCTCCATGGAAGGTTGATCCACTAGGTCGGTGATAGAGGTGAAAAGAGTTGTATTCAGAACCCAGACCACCAAGGAAATAAATAAGTTGATCCTTATATGACACAGGCTCACCAACCAAACGTGTTGAAGATTCAGGTTAGTTTTGTATGTAATCTGTTGCAAAAATATTGTCCTTAGAGACATGGTGAAGTTTGTGGTGAAGATTTGTGATTCTAGCCAATGAAGAAGAAGAAAAGAGATGATGAAGAGTAGACCAAATATCTATTGTAGTTGAGAAGCCCACAATATGAGAAAGGTGGGAATCAGAGAGAAAGGAGTATATCTATCTCATTTAGAGCCTATTGTATCACTGCCAAAGAGCATACTTGGGTTGATCTAAAGAGAAAGGGAATCCAAAAACTGTGGTGGGGCAGGGAGTGAGCCATCGAGAATTCCTTTGAGGCTGTTTGCAATGATAACATTGAAAATCTGGTTTTTCCATATGTGATAATTGGAGAAGTCAAGTTTGATAGTTAGAGTTTGGTTTAAAGAAGGAAAGGAAGGTAACTGAGAAGGGTTCAAAGCAGATGGAGAAGCAACAATTGTAATTGAGGATGCCATTTGGCTCTGATATCAAGTGAGGAAACTAGAAAAATGATGAAAATATGGAGAAGAATTAGAGGTACGTAAGCTGCAAATATAAGCTTTATTGAACTCAATCTTATATTTCTTACAAAGGATGTTGTGTATGTAAGCTCAACTAAGAATCTTTTCTACTGAAACATTATACCTGAATCCTAAGAACGACATGTAGTCTAACAGATATGTTTTAGAAATAATTAATTTATTCAGGAAATGTGATTAATTGTCACTAAGAATTATTCATGGGATTAATTAAGCTTAACTCAACTGCATTGATTATACGATAAATGTTATCACAAGGAGATAACATTACCTTTCTGATAATTCTTTAGATTTTCTAACAAATCATAACCACGGAAAAAGAAATTTTTATTATTAGATTAAAAATTATTTTCTATTATCGATAATTTAATAATAATTAAAAATGAAATAAAAAGTAAAAAGTAAAATAAAAATTTAAAGAAAATATATCTTTATAAATAAGCAAATTTTCATCCATTTGCGTGAGAGAGTGAGAGAGATTAGATTTTTATAGATCAGGTGTTCGATCCAAGCTACCAACATACCATAATCTAGCAATTGTCTGAAAGGATGACACCTACAACCATCTTTTGTTTAAGTTTTTAGGAATTTATTCAAGTTAAAACACTTGAAATCAATTGAATAATATTGTTTGCATTGAGTACATCACAAACCGTGATAGATTGGACATTGTAGATGTCTGCACAATCGGAGACGAGCATATATAGTAGGTGTTAAGTTATGTCAAAAGTTGAAGGTTCTTAAACCTAATCAGAAGTATTTGTTAGAAACTGATGCACAAGGTTGTGGATTTCATTGAACTCCTTCGGACACTATTACATTATACTGCATGTTATTAGACTTTTGGATAGTGATTGATTTTTAGTAATATAATTTGTAGATGCAGTATTTTCAACCCTCAAAAATGTTTTCAATCAAGGCTCCCTAGAGGATTGACTAATTGATTTCGTAATAAAATGATTTTAAATGAAATCTTTATGATGAAGATAATAAAAAGATTGCATGAAATATTTGCACCTATTGAGTTTGTGGAGAATGCACACTACAGAATACCCAACTTTGAGTAAAATAGCAAAAGATGTGTTTGTTATTCCTATTTCGACAATTGCCTCAAAATCGGCATTCAGTTGTGGTGGTCAAGTGTTAGATTCATTTCGGAGTTCTTGTAACGACTCCATTTTTACTTTACTTTAAACATAAATTTTTCTTTGTAAAACGCGTAGCAGAAAACTTTTCTTAATAAAAGCATTTGAGAAGAAATGTAATAAAATACAATAAATAAAATTTCATTTTAAAAATCTTTATATTATACAAAATTTTTCTTAACATAAAAACAATTCACATTTGTCCTTTTCTCTTTAGCTCAGCAAGCACATATCTCATCACGTAAATTCTTCATCAACTGCTCATTTCTTTCTTTCTCTATCATGCATACCTACATCACAAATCATAAACTATGAGCCTAATGCTCAGGAAAAGATATAAATATGTTTTTCTCATGCTATGCAACTTTATAAACGTATGTAGTTTCTGTTTCAATTTTTTACTTTAGCTTTATCTTTACTTTCACTTACCCATCCAAGCATTGGAAGTATAACCGTATAAGGGAGAATGACCCCCATGATCCACTTAGGACCACCATCTCGAACCTCATACCTCACAACTTCTATTTACGTTTATGGTCATTTTATTCCATTTTTCTTTAGTTCCACTTACACATCCAGGCGCTAGAGGTATAATCGTACAATGTATAGTAGCACCTCTTGACCCACATAGGGTAGGCATCTCAAGAACCCATATCTCGTAGCATCTATTTACGTTTATTTTCGTACACTATCAATTTCCTTTTCAAAACATATGCATAAAATATTTTCGTATATTTTCATCAAAACCATAATGCATGAGAATGCATATGATCAATACAATGCACCATATCATCTACACATTTCATAACATAGCAACATATTACATTTCTTCATTTATCTTACCATTAACAATCAGCATTTTAGTATTTTAAATAGATCAATACAAACCTTATATATTTCCTACATACTAATCACATATGAGCATACAAGTAATCACATCATATCATAATAGTATCCTCGTATATACATAACGTATCAAAGAATTTTCCTATTTTCTTGTAATGTAGGCCAATAAGCCAAGAAAACACAATATCTCTTACCTTAGGTCCATAGCATAATATCCTACAATTGCCTCAATATCTCCTTGATCTCTAACACCTTAAATATACTAATCTCCAAATTAGTATGAATGAATGCTAAACATAAATCATCTATAACTTCAAATAATTCCATAAAATCATATAGAATACTCAACTTACCTTGAGAGACAACCATAGCCTTCTTCCTCTCCAAGGTTTCCTCCTTTTCCTTCACGTTTTATGCTCTACTCCTTTCCTCTCACCCCTTCTCTTCTTTCTCTCTCACTTCACGGTTTTTCTTCTCCTCTTTTCCTTCTCACAAGTTCTCTCTCTTAATTCAAGGGTAATGATCTTTAAAACTACAGTGGTTAAGCTAGTGTTGAGGTGCAAATGTCCCAACTAAAACCATGCTGAATAATCCTTTGTCATCCAATTAAAACATACTCTATTTTTTGGGGACTTTTAACATTCCCGATTTACCGCCCCTTTACTTTTGGTCGACTACAATTCTACATGAGGCTACCAAATTCCAACCTGTCACAAATCCGGTTGACCACAAATCCACATCTAGGAGACCACTAATCTACCCGAGAGCCCCCATTTTCTCACTGTACACAGTTCGGTTGTCCAAATTTATATTTTCTACACCAAACTATCCCTTCCTTATAATCCATCTATGTTTCTCTCAATCCATCCCAAATATCAATTAATCATTATCTTTCAACCTTCATTTTCAAACTCCAATTAAACATAATCTTGTGACAATTCATAAGATAAAATTCAGGATATTATAGTTCCTTAGCTCCAAAAACTATAGAAAGTATCATTTATCTTCAAAGTTGGATTCGTGATTCCAATATACCTACATATATTTACAAATCATTGGAAGAAGTCACACAATTAGAAAAAGGTATACTTATTTATATTTTGTTCTACACAATATTAGTTTGTTTAAATGTTATTCTCATTATTTACTTTTTGTAGATTTGGATGATTTTATAATGCTAGCAAACAAAGATTGATATTTTCAAAACTATTTTCTCTTAGGTAACAGTGTTTCTGTAATATCCTGAATCTTCGTTAAGCTGAAGGCATAGCTTAAGTGATAACTTTGGAAGTGATAGGAGCTGAGTTGGACAAGTAAAGATATTGGTCAACAGAAATACATTTGGAAAAAGTGAACCTTAATACCCCGTTATGTTCATAGTTAGCTTAGGAGAAGAATTGAAATCAATTCGAGAACTATTTGGAGATATTGGAGTTAGATTGGTGGATATCAATTGATTTGATAGTCAGTGGGAATAGTAAGAGAAAATATATTCGGATATAATAAGGTTGAAAGTATAGGAATTATACCATTTTAGGACATATTGGATTTAGTGTGAAATAATATGAAGGAAGAATGGTGAAATATATGGTATATGTTGAAGGTTAGATTAGAGTGAATTATAGTTTATTAAAGAAGTATATATATATATTGTCATGTTATTTTAGTTGCTTGGGATAATGAAATAATCTAGAAAATGGGCGTTGGAGTCAGCAGTTGATCGGGGCGGTCGATCGACAGAGTGTCGATCGATCGGCGTCTATCGACCGACATACTAGATGACAGTTTTCTTAAGGAAAAACTGTGGTCGATCGCCTTGGAGGAGAACGGCCGGTGTGATCATCCACCATTTATTGAAGGATATTCTAGAGAGTTTCAACTGCCTGGAGATGAATTGAGTCGTCGTCTGGAAAGTTTGGGAATCGAAAGGAATGAATTTATATGCGTTTGGACATCAATGAGCAGCCTATTAATGAAAACACATTGTTGGAAACTTCTGGAGATTGTGTTGAATACGTCTGGACATCGAAGGGGTTGGCGATCATTGATGAGCTATGTCTCTTGGCTTTCTGTCTTCATTGATGGATGTTGAAGAGTCTGTAGTTGCCTATAAATAGAAGGGAGTGGCAAGGTGAATTAACAAAGAAGAAGTGTGGGGAAACTCTGCCAAAATATTGTAAGGAACTGTGAGTGATAAAAGTTATGTTGTGTTTTATGGATGGTCATGGATGAGAGGTTCTGAATTGTGAGAGTTTGAAGGAGGAGTCTGTACATTGTGAGAGTGAGAAGCTATGAAAGCAATAAGGTTTTATGGGGGAGAGTCTTTAGAAAATTAAAGAACTTTGAGTTCTTCTGGTGAAGGAGAAGGAACCGGGAGTTCTCTTGGTAAAGGAGAAGAGGTTTTGAGGAGAGTACTCAAATGCATTAGTTATTCGTGGATATCGCACAGCAAGCATGAGTTATTATATTCAGTTGATTTCTGCATGTGATACATATGGAATTTGTTGACGATGTGAATTTCATCACTATTATGTAGGACATTTGATTTTAGTTTGTTGCTTAGTGGTGTTATTAGACTGTGTTATAAATGAGTAATGGATTTATATTATGATGAAAGCATGTTATTGGTATATTATTATTGAAGAAAGGTATTAATGGGTTAAGGTTATATGATGTTGGTTTTGCCGAGTGGTAGAATTGAAAATTATATTCAGGATATTAGGAATTATAGGAAATATTAGTTGAGTTTCTGATTGATTATCATGAGAATTAAGTCGTTGAGTTGAAGATTTGGGATTGTTAGAAAATAAGGTTCTTCAATATTAAGAACATATTAGGAAACTATACATTAATGAAGTATTAGGCATGTTAGTTGAAGCTAGGGGATTTTATTATTGAAAATTAATTATTAATAGCTATATGCGTTAATAATGGATAGGTTTTGTGAAGGAAACTTAAAGTGTTAAACCATTAAAGCTAAGGGCTTCAGGTACGTGCTACTGCATATGCTTTGTCCGAAATGACCTACATCACGTGAAATTATGGTTGTTTAATGGTTGTTTACTTGATGCATAGGTTATGATACTATTGGAGACGTATGATGTTTTATTGTATGTTTAATAGATTTAAGTTGAGTTTTCATTAGTTAAAAACGAATCACGTTTTGAGGATACGATAAACACCGCATTAATATAGGATTGTATGTGCACAACAATATTATGACTTGAAATTCTAATAAACGTAAATAGTTGTTCTGTGGTCCGATTAATTACGCCCGGCACAGAAACCAAAGATAAATAAACGACTGTGGTCCAGTTAGTTATGCCTGACACAGAAATCAACTGTGGTCCGGTTGGTTACGCCCGACACAGATGTTTGTATGGTCCGGTTTGATACGCCCGACAAATGAACAGTAAAAGACAAAAACAGTAAATGGATGTTTGTGTGAACCAGTTCAATACGCTCGACACATAAATAGAGGGAATAACAGAGAAAGACAGAAATGGTAAACAGATTTTTATGTGGTCTGGTTGGATATGCCCGACACATAAATAGATGAAAAAACGATAAAAGACATGAACAGTAACAGCGAAATGAAACAGAAAACTGTATGCAATGCCATAGAAATTATATGTGAATTTCATATTTTACGTTTATATCACGTACTGAGCGTTAGACTCATAGTTAGCTCCCGTTGATGTAGGTAAGGTGTAATACCTCGACCTTTTTTTTAAGCTGGATAATTATTTAATTATCGGGGTATTACGAATGACGTATTCGTAAGAATTTCATTTATTAAGATTAAATGAAATTTACTGTAATTAAAATAAATAGTAATTTAATGAATTTAAATTATAATGTTTGGAATTAATTTAGTTGTTTTACATTAAGGAATTAATTAGGATTTATTGAGATTAATTGAAAGACAGAAATAATAGGAAATTAGAATACAAATTTTAATAAGGAGGTGAAAACCGGTTCTGTTGGCTGTGGTTTGGTCTGGTTCATGTTTCGTTTGGGTTGTTTGGATTGGTTCTAATTGAAGAAAAGGAATGGCCTTCGGCCATTTCCTTCAGCTTGAGAGAAAGAATTGGGGGAGGGAGAAGAGATTGAGAGCGAGATCGGGAGTTGGCGGCTAGCGATCGCGACGGCGTGGCGAGCTTCTTTGTGGTGATTGTGTTGTCCGACGACGACGAACGACACATGACGATTTGGGCGCTGGTTCGTTCGGTGGAAAGCTTGGGCTTGAGATCAATATTCTGTCGGAGACGATTTTCGTCTTCGGGCGAGGTTATTGAGGTAAGCCCAGTCGATTTCTTCATCTTCCTCTGTTCTCTGATGATTGGGCGTTGGCTGTGGCGATTCGAGGTGACAGGGCTGAGCGTCGGATCATGGTGAGCTTACGGTCCAGCTCACAGTTCAATCCAATCAGGTCTGTTCCTCTAATTTCTTGTATGACAGCTTGGAAGGAAGCTGAATGGCAGAGGCGTGGAGAGCCCAATCCGAATAATCTACACCATCACGTAAATCATGGGATAAGTTGTTATGCATTTCTAATTTCCTTCTGTGTATAAATTCAGTAAAGGGATGAGGGTGCCACTGCGAGAGATCAAAACAAAGTTGAGCAGGCTATGGTGCTTTGGTATCCTCCTTGGGTGTTCAGGTGTTCGGGTGTTCTTCATGGTAAGGTGGTTACTGTGTGTGAGAGTGTGATGGAGCTGCCATGTGAGCTGGGTGCAGTGGAATTGTTGTCCCTGCTTGTGTCTTCAGTGATGGTAAGACTTAGGTGTGTCTTGGCCATGTGGAGGCCCTACACCGCAAGTATGTGTGCGTGCGTGGTAGAGTTCGTATGTTTTCTATGTTTGAATACTTCGTATGCTTCTATGCTTGGATGATTTGTGTGTTAGTTCTCTGAAATCTTTCTTTGTTGTATTTGTTAGAGTATGATTGTTTATAGGTTCACGTGTGCTCTTTGTTGATATCGGGTAGCTCTGTAGTTGATTTCCTTATTGTTTATGTCGTGACCAAGTGCTTCACTTGATTAATAATATAGGTTGCTGAGTACTCTGTAGATTTGGTTAAGCTTTGTGAGATTTCCTTTTTGTCAAATCTCCTTGCTATATTGTCTGTGCTGTAATTTCTAAGTTGATGATTATAACTAGTGTATGTTAACCAATTGAGAACTGTTAATCAAATTGTTAACATGTCAAGCATATTAACCTAATCGATTTAGTTAACCTGAATAGGTTAATTAATATAAGCATGTTAATAAATTAGGTTATAAACTTTTCAAGCATGTAATCATTTTTTAATGCATTGTTCAATTTAATTATTGATTTGTTATTGTCGAGCATGCTTATGTCTGTTAGGTTTGTTATATGAACTCTCTTATTGTTGTGTACTTAATATTGTTAGTCCTGGTGCTTATGGTTGTGTTAGTTCTGGAACTTCTTGTTGATACTCAAAGTTGTTAGTTTATTTGTTATGTGATCAAAATCTGTTAATCAATTCCTTAGTGTAATCAACTAGCATTCCAAACATGTTAATCAATTTAGTGTATCTCTTTGTTGTTAGTTGGTGTTAGCCTGTACACTTTTCTACATATTCTCTGTTGATATTGCCTTGTATAATTCTCGATTGATATGTTTGCCTTGTTCCTTGGATTCTGTTAGGTCTGCTGTGAATCAATTCATTGAGCATGATAATTTAATCAATGTAAATATAACTAGTGTAAATAATTAGCCTTGCGAGCATGACTATCAAACTGTTAATTAGATTCGTATATTGTTATTTAAATTAAACTTCTCAAGCATGCTATCGTTCTTTAACATATTGTTTTGCTTAAATATATTGTATGGTTTTGATTAGTTCCTTGTATGTACGTTTAGGGTAGTCTCATGACGACAGAAACAGTTAGGAACACCACCACGGGGTGGCCATACACCTTGAGTGAGGAAAAGAATTAATCCTTCTCATATCGGGATCACATGACCAATTAATATAATTAATTAGACACTGTAGGATTCCCTAAACTCCACGCTCTATGTATGAGCTATACCTAATATACGTAATTAAAAGGTTGGTTTGGGGCAGACCCATTTCAAAGAATTAAATAGAGACATATCATCCCGCATAAACCCATTTCCTTACTAGGCCTTTAAGCTCATGTCTTACTTGTGGTGTAGGTACACGCATGCGAGGAGTCCTTGAGCAACTGAAGAAGCAGTTGATGAGGGATTTGCACGAGCAAGCTTGTGGTTGGCCAGGCTATGAGAAGTGAGAGATAATTGAAATGTAATTAAATTAAGTTTTCTTTTCTTAAATTGTAATTAAATGTTTAATTTATTTCCATTAAAATATTTAAGCTTCCATAATGATTTACTTTTGAAATGTTTTAAGGTGTTCTTAATGGCCTGACTTGCACTCTGATTTCTTTAAAAAGGGTTTTAAACAAAAGCTTTAAATTTCTCGCATTTTAAAGGATTTACAAAAATTTGGATCATTACATAAGGAGCAGGTGAATGGATAAAGCTATTAAAGGACATAATTGATGGAGTATTGTTGTATGGACGTTTGTGCTGTTGGCGACATTGACCTATGGTTATGGCTCACGGAAATAAAATAAATGTTTTAAAGGATTTTAAGTGTTTATGATTTCAAATAAATATTTTAAGTTAATGTGTTTATTTAAACAATGTATTTGTAGTATTAAATTGTAAAAGACTTCTACTGTATGTTTTATACGATTAAGACTTTTGATGTTTATTACTCTAGAGTTCGATTACGTAATGGTTTTAAAAGAAAAGAAAATTTTTATACAGAAAATGTTACGGGATGTTACAGTTTCTGTTTATTTAATTCTTGTCTTTGATTATTTATTTAATTTGTTATTGGTAGTACTAATTATACCCTTGCAAGAGCTTTTCCTTTGGTTCCCAGTGAAAAGGTATTCACGTCGATTTTCCGAACTCCGGTTTAATTCTCTTTGTCCCTATTTGAGTTTCATGCAAACTGAGAAATTTAGTTTTGAAGCAATTTTTTTTTTATATTTGCTTGGGACTCCATAATTTCCAATTCATAGCATGCTAAGATACTTACTTTTGTTAAATGACAATTTTAGAGAAATTATATAAACTTCTTTGTAGGATTAGTTGAAATTTATGACTTCTTTTAGTTGAAAATTATTCGAATGCATTAGTTGAAAATTCGTTGGAGGGTCTATAAAGGTAGATGTGGATGATGGAATGCTCGTATACTAATGCTATGCATTTATAATTTGTTTTTTTAAAATGACTTTCGATTTTCTCTTCCATAAGTTTTTCTATATTTAATACTTTTAGTTAATGACATAAGTTTAGATTGACAACTTACGGTGACATAGTGTCTTATTTGACGCCTAATGTCATGACACCGAAAATTGATAAAAATGAGCCAAAAAACCAATAAAAACTAGCCCAAAAATAGGCAAAACCAAGCCCAAAACTGATATCAAAACCTACAACAAAATTGAATAACCGAATTATGAAATCAAGGAAAAAATTGAACTGAACTTATGAGAATCGAAACCAAGGTTTGATTTTCATCTCGGTTTTCTGGTGTCCTTTGTTCAGTTTTGATTTTTCAAAAACAAACTCGAACCAACTCAGTTCGATTCTAGTTATGCCAAAATTGAACCGAACTGAATCATTTCCCCTACTCACGTTCCATTTGGAAAACAAATTTAATTAATACAAATAATTATTTTATTCACTGGCAAAAAGTTAAGATAAATTTAAGATATAATTGTCTAAATAGTTTAATTTGAGTTCTAAAGTACATTTTATCTTAATAGCGATTAAAAATTAGAAATAATCTAATAATCCAAGCAAGTCACTCATGTTTCAACAAAAACAACAGTTATATTTCGATTATTGATCGTTTGAAAGGAAGAAAAATAGTCTCTGTTTTTTACAGAAGTGACACATGGACAATGACGCTTCATCAACTTTCAACAATGGTATCCAACGCCGGCTTCCATGAATACGATCTCTGCTCGAAAAGTCTCTCCACAACTTCAATATGATCTTTCTCCCCACTTTCTTCGTTCTTAGTTTCAGCCCGAAAAACCCAAAACTCAGAGATGCAAAGTGGGAAAATCTTTCCAAAGCTCTGACAGGTGCTCCCATGGCGGTTCTGTGCTTTGGTAGCTTTTATCGTCAGAATGCTCATTTCTTCGCACGTCAGCACAGAGTAAAGAAGCTCCATCGGAAGAAGAAAATAGAAACGGCGCCGCTTCAGCTCTTCGTCAGCGGTGAGTGCTTGAATCCGGCGACCGATTGCGAGAGTGGATGAGTCACAGAGGAAGTGGTCTGGGTTTTCCATCATTATATCCGCTGCTTTTACTTTTCCTGGGAAAATTTCTGATCTTCCGTTTGTGAACAAAACCTTGGTCGCCCCGCCGCCGATTATGGACGGAGCACAAGATGTAGCATTTCCCATTTTAAAGAGAGAAGAAATGGGTGAGCAGAGAGAGAGAGAGAGAAAGAGAGAGGGAATGTTTGCCACAGAATAGACTTGCAGAGCCAACAAAAAAGAGTATGGAGAAGATGGTAATGGAGGTTTGGTTTGAAAGGAAAGTTCTTGAGAGAGAGAGAGAGAGAGAGAGGCTAGATACGCAATCTACTTGAACAATGCAGAAGCCATGGAAGGAGGCCTAATAATTTTGAAGTATAAGAAGTATTTGAACAAAAAAGAATTAAATTAAAAAATAAATAAATAAAATTTGTTGAGTTCTTTAAGAGAAGCACATGGACAGAGATGTTAGAGACACCAAACTAATGATTGATTATGCTAATAATCATTTCCTTTCTTAATTTGGATTAAATTATTCCGCCATCTTCCCCCTCTTTTAATTAATTCAATTGTTTTTCCATTATAATTAACTTAATCATATTATATTTCTATAAAAATAAGATCTTCAATAAATTGGAAGAAGACCCATTATTAGTTATTACCTTCAACAATCCTCTCTTATTTTGTTTAAATTTTTACAAGCAAAATGGAGATTAATTTTAATGCTTAACATTAAGAACTTATATGTGTTTTAGGAGTTTCTTATTTAAAAAAGTGAGTTCTATAAAAATATTAAGTGCAAACATTAATACAGAGGCTAAAACCAATGAACGAAAATTGTCCCAGTTGTTAGAAAGTCCAAGTCGTCAATCAACAAAATGTAGTCCTTTTTTCCTAGTTGTGTCTATTTTGGGTGTTTACATTACTACGTTGCTTGATTTGTTGATGTAGAAAAATTCAATTTAACTTCTCATCAACTTACAATGTATTAGAATTAATCCAACATGTAATTTGTTTGTTTTAGTTCATGGTGGTCTTTAACACAAAAAAAGATTATGATTCTAACTTCTAATCCGACCTTCTTGCTCAACCCTCGGCTTCAGGCATCCAATCAGAAACCAAGGCAAACCCATTTGTCGACAAGAGATTTGAATTCATCTGGTCCATGACATCAAATTTGTCCACTAATTTCACTCGCGAATGGCAAGAATTATTTGGTTTTTTCCTTGGTGAATGTCGATGTTCATAATATTCATTGAAATTAAATAAAGACAAGTTTGATCTTTCAGTTGAAGACGACACTTTTGTCTCTCTTTCTCTAAATTTATTCTCGCGCCTATAATCTGCGCAAAACACCATTAAAAAACCCTACCATTAATGTGTAATGACTAGGTGAATATCAACTCAAACTCGGTCAAAATAGAACAAAAGAAGAAGCATGGGGAGAGTAGATATGGACTAATAATATCCACAATTTATTATGATAAAACGGATTAAAACAAACGAACAAAAAAGAACAAATGAAAGTGCAGATGGAAGGCTGATTCTAGAAAGTCTTCTTTTAAGTAGCCAAAGAACTTTTTGTGGTAACTATATGTATTTTATGTATATCTATTCATGTGAGTTCATCTTAAATTCAAATCACACAAAAATAGTATAATGGTAAGATGTTGTACTAGCGACAACAATTATCCTACTATGGATTTTTTGGCAGCTTACTTCTCACATTAATGAAGTATTAACTCTTCACAATATTAAGATACCATATAATTGAAGGACATTCCAAAGTGTCTAACATTTAAAAATTACAGAGGAAAAATGCCCAAAAATAAACATTTATTCTGAAAAAAATAGCAATTAAAAAGAATAAAACAAAAACAATTACCTCCCAACACCAAAGGCACGTCTCTGAATCATCCTCTAAAACATCTGCATCGGCATTGGGTGCTCCATACATAACCAGTTGCTTTCATCATGGGCTCTTTCAAAAACTCACTTCCACTATGACGCCGTTTTCTCTCAGTCAATTTCTCATATATCTCATCAATGAGCTTCGACATCTAACGCAAAGATCAAATTTCATTCACCTAAATCCAAATGCACTTTCTCATCTATCACTTCTATGTAGTACCGAAACAAGCAATCCATCTCCTGGCAAAGAGCTTCTATTTTCGCATATCTTTTTTTGTGACGTGATGGTGGTTATTCCTCCATGATGAAGACACACCATCATAAAAGAAAGTTGAAAAGAAAATTTGATAGAAGATTTCTTCTTTTGCACCTCAACCTAAAGAAGATCTTAGTGTTTTTTTTTTTCTGACCTTTTGCAAGTACCTCTCATTATAAATAGAGAGTTCCTAATAAAGGAAGGGTATCCCAGCATCTAAAGAAGACATAAGAAAAGAAGAGGAAAAGAGAAATAGTAAGAATTATTTTTTAGGGAGAGAAGAAAAAGAGTAAGGGAAAACTAGGTGAGGTATTTTTATGCACATCGTGAAATCTAAGAGTGATGATTTTCTCTTAGTGAATATTCTTTAGAATATTTGGTTTCTAGAAAAATATTGGAAATCCTATTTTTCATAGTGAGATCTTTCTGGACTCAGTCCTCGTAGTTTTTTCCAATTTGAGTTTTCACGTAAAAAATCTCATAATCTATTTATACTATTATTTCTCTAACTTCTTGACTATTATATCTTAACAGTGTGGGAAGATACTCCTGATATTTTTTTTTATCTCATTTGCTATCAATTTTCGCATCGCTTATTTAGTGGCATAATTGTACTGTGTAAGTAAATTCTGTGAAAGGAAATTGGATTTTGAGTATGACCATTTGTGACCCCTCCAGTCTTTCTTGTAAACTTACTTGAGAAGTTAATTATGTCTAAGGAGATAGTCTAGTAAATTCTTTCCTTGGAATTACCTTGGTTAATACTATCCTTGCCATTACATCCTTATTTTATTTATACCAACAATGAAGAGTTGCCAAATTGTATTCATTGTTGGTGGGAAAACAATATAGAGTTTTCTTTCAGAAGAATTCTGCATCAAAGAAACCAGATGTGTTAGAATTTATCTATTAAGATACCTAGAGTCCCATGTCAACAAAATGTTAGGCGTTGCCCAATACATAGTCACATTCATTGACGATCATTCAAAAAAAAAGTTTAGGCTTATGCACTCATATCCAAAGATGAGGTGTTTAGGGGTGTGCAGAACCGAACCGGTACCGAAGAACAGGACCGGAACTGGCTATTTCGGGACCGTTTTGGTGTTGATTTATTGAGTACCGGACCAAAATCGATTCTGCTTAAGTAGAACCGATTTTCTCGGTCCGGTTCTCGGTCCTCGGTACCATAGAACCAGTACCGAGGGGAACCAAGTGTCTTGGATAATTAGGGCACCCTCCTATCCCGCTGCCCATGTACTCCTCAGTCCTCACCTCTCAAGTCTCAATATTCAGTCATTCTCATCGTCCCCTCCTGCGCCTCCCGAGTCCAGAGTCCAGACAGCTGGCAACCACGAGCCTCCCGAGTCGACAACCGACCACGAGTGACGAGCCTCCCGAGTCCCATCCCGTCCCCCAGCGTTCCGTCTTTCTAACCGCCTAGCTCCAGCGCTACGCAGCCTCTGTCCCTCCAGTCCCGAGTGACGAGTCTGATGCCTGAGCTCCAGCCGACCACGATGACCAGCCCTTGGTCAGTCAAATTCCACTTCTAGTCTCACAAGTTCCGGTCTCCAGCCCTCGGTCAGTATCAGCTCCAGTACCAGCTCCAGCCAAAGCCCCTTTGGTCAATACTCAATAAATCTGTTCTGTTTTCGGGCATCAACAATAATCTGTCTGTTGACTGTTGAGTGTTGAATGTCATGAAAATGTTCATAATTTGTGATTTATGTTCTGATAACCGTAGGAATTCTTTGTGCCTATTCTCTTATCCATCATCTATTAGCAGTTAATAGATAGAAAGTAGAAACTGTTTGCTAAGTGTGATGGTTTTTGTTCTGTTTTGTGTTAGTTTACCTGTTCTGTAGCTTAATGCTGAAATGAGTTTGTCAACTAATTACTTCTATTTCTTTGTCTAGTAATCACAACTTTTGCATTTCTAGCTTGAGTGGTATGCTATCTTTCTTGAAGGGAAAAGTTCTCTATTCACTCATCAGCATTATCAGCATACGGACAAACTAGTTGCAACAATTTTAGCAACTTGGTTAGTCACAAGAGTTAATCAATATTAGAAATGAGAACTAATGCAGGCCCTCCCACTCATCATAGTGCAGGTAGATTGACTTGTATGCCAAATCAGTTCAAATTTGTTTCATATTGTACATTGCAATTATATCCTTGATGTGTAAAAGTCATGCAGATAATCTAAAGTTATCACCTTATATTTTGTAGGATGCTTCTACATAGCCTCTTGGCTATTGAAGACGAAACCTTGGACTATATGTGCAAAAGTGGGTCCAGATGCTGACTCCTTATTTGTCACAAAGGTTAAATGCATTTTGTTTTTCAATTATCATGAAGAATTAATAGAAATAATATGTTTTTGGGGACACTTTGGCATGCCTTGATTTCAGATAGAATTAATATCCAGACTTCATCATTGTCATATGGTGTTTTATTTATACTAGGTCTAGGTTAATGTTTTGTACAATGTAATTATTTAGGGTTTTTTTTTTTGCATTTTATATTTTTATAAATTTTTATTATAATTTCTAACATTTAAAAAAAAAAATTGGTACCAAACCGGTACCGAACTGGAATCGGTACCGAATGAACCGGTTCGATACTCATCCCCATGGGACCGGTACCGATTTTGGAAATGCAAAACCTGTACCGACCGGTTCGGTACTGTCCCACTGTGGAACCGGACCAAATCGGTACCATGAACACCCCTAGAGGTGTTTAACATTTTCAAACAGTTTCATGATCTCACAGAGCAAGAAACTAGAAAGAATTTAAAATTCATTTGCACAGACAATGATAGCGAATACATGAGATCTTTTGATGTATACTGCAAGATGCACGAGATCTGACATGAAAAACTAGTTCCAAAGACTCCTCAACAAAATGGTGTTGCGAAAAGAATGAACAAAATAATCATGGAGAAGATAAGGTATATGTTATCACATTCAAAACTTCTCAAAATATTTTGGGGAGAAGCAATAAAGACAGAAGTAAATATCATCAACTTGTCTCCATCAACACCATTAAGTGAAGAAGTGTCAAACAGACTATGGATAGGAAAAGATATCTCTTATAAACATCTAAAGGTGTTTAGAGGTAAAGCGTTTGTCCATATTTCCAAAGATGGGAGGTCCAAGGTAGACAACAAAACTAAAGAATGCATATTTCTTGAATACAAAAATGATGCATTCAGATATAAGATTTGGGATTCAGTTGACAAGAAAATTGTTAGAAGCCAAGATGTTGTATTCTTTGAAAATTATATCATTGACGACATAAAGGAAGATGTCGAGATCACTAATGAGCATCTAGTAAGAGTTAATCCAATGAAATCAACTTTTGACGAGGAGACGTTGGAGAATTTAGTGATCAAGCAACTGATAATGTTGACTAAGGAGAAATATAAACTTTCTATGAATAAGTTGCAGAACTGAAGCCTGGAAGGTCAACAAGAGATCATCGATCATCGAGAAGATACTTTGTAAATGAGTCTGTGATGATCATTGATGGCAATGAAACCGAGTACTATGAAGAAGTTATAGAGCATCGACATAAGAAGAATTGGTTGGATGTGATGCAAGATCAGATGAGATCATTACATGAGTACAACACATATGAAATGGTTCAACTTCTAAAGGGGTGAAAGGTACTCAAGAACAAATGGGTATGCAAGCTCAAAGCTGAAGATAAAAGTTCACAGCCAAAGTATAAGGCACGACTGGTCGTGAAAGGCTTTGGTCAGAAGAAAGGCGTTGACTTTGAAGAAATATTTTTACCTATCATGAAAATGTCATCCATAAAAGTGTTATTTGGATTAACTTCAATTCTAAACATAGAGATCAAACAACTCACTGTTAAGACCCCTTTCTTGCATGGTAAACTAGAAGAAGAGATCTACATAGAGCAACTAGAATGATTCGTTGTTGAAAAAAAGAAACAAATAATATGTATGTAACGCCCCGTAATTTCTTATCTTAAAATGTGTAGTTTGACATATCTTTTTCTTTAAAATGCATAACGGAAGACTTTTTATTTCTTTTCAAATAAAATTCGTAAAACAATAAACATAATTTTTTTAGAAATCTCATTCATAAAATTTTCTCATTTCATGTTCATATAAAATTTTCTTTATAAAATCTAACCCATATGGCCAGTCTCGCAATAACAACACAAGTCGTTTTCTCAGAGATACTTCCTCAACTGCATCATCCCTTTTTTATTTTTCTTTCTTTCGTGCTAAAACTCAGTTTGTACCTACACCATAAGACTCATTTATAAGCCTATGGTTTAATAAGTAATGCAAAAATAAACATATCATCACATCTTATAGAACACATGTTGCATAAAGAAACATGATATGCATTTTTATAAACCATGCTCTGTTCTTTTTCTTTTCTTTTCTTTTTTTCTTTCTTTCTTTCCATGTTCTGTATAATCAACTTCAACATAATCAAAAGCTTTGCTAGTGGTTGTGCATTATAATTATATGTCCCAACATCAATCGAAGACTCACTAGCTGTCATGCACATCAATGCACAACATCTCTTGATAGACTCGACATCAATCGAGTTGCCCATTAGTTGCCATGCACATCAACCCACAACGACCTATCACCTCTGATGTAATCAACTCCGACATCAATCGAAAGCTTTGATAGCGGTTGTACACATCAATGCACGACTATCTATCCCAACATCTCACAAGCAATCATGCACATCAAATGCATAATGACCTTACACCATGGTTGGTCTATCCTGACATCAATCAGGATCAAACTAACAAATCCAGGCATATCCTTTACTCCTCTTTATCTTGCTTGCTTGAAAAATGTATGCATGGAAAATCATTTTCGTTCTTTTTCTTTAAAACATGATCCATGAACAATATGTATGATCAACACGGAACATATCCTCGAATATCAATATAATTCTAACAGTACATCAAACAACACATCCTCGAGTATTATATGTATCACCATATAATATAGCATAACATATATTCATGCATCCATGACAAACCTCAACGTAACATATCATCATATCATAACTTACTAACCATTACAATAACCTAGCATCTTATGGCATAGGCCGGAAGGCCAAAAGCATATAATCATTACTTACCTTAAAGTCTTTACAATGTCCTTCAACTTATGGAGTTATATCCTTGCTCCTAAAACATAATTAACTCCATGTTTGTATTCATTTATGCTCTAGTTTTCACTTTTCTCTTCATTGTTTTTACCCAACTTCAAACATTCATATCTTATAAAATACTTAACCAAATCCATCAATTTTAAAGTCTATGATTTTCTTGAGATGTCTAATATAACATACTGAAATGGTTTTAGAATTGAAATTCATTAAGACCACTTTTAACTTCCAAACATCAAAACTGCACAATTTTACCAATTTCATGCCATCTACCCTTCTTAACTTATAAACTTAACCCAAAGCCTTAAACTTATTGGAAACCAAAGGAAGAATTCTTCTTACCTTTAAAAGGGGTGAGATATGGACAATATCCTTGAGAGCTTCGTGGTCCTCAATGGTTTCATCACGCTTTTGAAGTTTTGAAATTCTTTTCTAAATAGTAACTCTCCCTTACTTTTAACTGACTTAAGTAGGAAGTGTCTCACATATCAGATATCAATATACTGAGTCATCACTGTCTTTTCAATTAAAACATGACATGAAACCTTATTTTGGGTGACTTTTCATATTCTCAGTTGACTGCATATTAACTCTGGTCAACCGCTCCCTTATATTTCAAAGAAAATTTTACACTGAATATTCTATCGTATAAGTTCATTCATCTGTTTTGGACGCCTAGCCATCCACTGCAGAAGCCTACCCTTCCAAAGAAAACCATTTTACACTATGGTGAACTACTGCAATCACACATCCAGTCGATTACATATCTAGCCATGGCTTAAGTATTGCAATCAGTATTTGATTCAGTTGACTGCATATCTAGCTCTGGTTGACTACAAAACTACCCAAGACAACATATTCTACACTGTCTATAGCACTGTTGATTACACAATTAACACTAGTCGACCACTTTCCTTCATGATTGTCCACAACATTGAAACAATTATCATCCTCCAAAATCCATAAAACATAGCTCAACCAATATAATTTCAACAATCAATATCTTCAACAACAAATAAAATTATATCATTCATACTTAGCAAAATAAAATTTTCGGGTATTATAATGTAGATTAAAGAAGAGGTTGTATGGATTAAAGCAAGCCCATGACAATGGTACAAGAAATCTGAATCCTTTATGGTCAACCAAGGATACAAGAAAATTTTCTCAGACCATTGTGTATTCGTGAAAAAATTCATGAAATGTACATTTTTAATCTTCCTACTTTATGGTGATGGCATGCTGATTGTGGGTCCATAAAAAAAAAGATTGTTAAGTTAAAGAAAGAAATTAGCAAGTCTTTTGCTATAAAAGACTTAGAACCGACGAAACAGATATTTGGGATGTGTATCAGTCGCAAAAGAAAAATTAGAAAATTATGGCCATCGCACTAGAAATATATCAAGAAAATTTACAACCGATTCTACTTGAATAAGGCAAAGTAGGTCAGTACTCAACTTACTAAACATCTCAAGTTTACTTACGAACAAAGTTCTTCTATTAAAGATTGAAAAATAGAAATGTAGAGAATTTCATATGGCTTAGTAGTCGAAATTTTGATGTATGCTATGGCTTGTACGAAACCTGATATTTCACATTCTATTGGAGTAGTCAGCCAGTATCTATCGTATCCAAGCATAAAGAATTGGAATGCAGTAAAATGGATTCTTAAGTATCTTAGAGGTGCTTTTAAATTAAGTTTGTGTTTTGGGAGTAAAGAGCCTTTGTTGGTAGGCTATACAGAGGTCTATAAAGAAGTGTTGTGAATGCAAAAATTTGTAATAGAGCTGAGGCATAAACAAGACAGATACATCTTATATTGTGACAATCAAAGTACTATTCATTTAAGCAAGAATTCAACCTTTCATTCGAAGTCAAAATACATAGATATCAAGTATTATTGGATACGAGATGTGTTGGACACCAAGAAAATATATCTTGAGAATATTCACACACATGAAAATGGCTCAGACATGATAACAAAGATCTTGCAGAAATGTAAGAATGAATTTCATAGAAACTCTATAGGACTACGACCTACCTCATCATAAGTCGAGATTGGGAGATTTGTGAGATGGGGTGGTTGTCCCTCCTTAATGATGATGGAGCCACCATCATAAATGAAAGTTGAAAAACAAAATTTGAAGGAAGATTTCTTCCTTATGCACCTCACCCTTCTGCAAGATCTTTGGATCTTGCTATTTTTATTTTGTTCTTATGCAAGAGTCTCTCTTTAAATAGAGATTTTCTAATGAAGGAAAGGTATCTTAGCATCCATAGAAGAAATAAAAAATAAATAAAAAAAAGAAGAGGAAGAGAGAAATAGTGAGGATTATTTTTTAGGGAGAGAAAAGAAAAAAGAGTGAGGAAAAAATAGGTGAGGCGTTTTTGTGCACATCATGAAATCTAAGAGTGATGATTTTTTCTTAGTGAATATTCAAAGGAAGATTTCTTCCTTCTGCACATCACCCTTCAACTAGATATTTGGATCTTCTTGTTTTTATTCTATCATTTTGCAAGAACCTCTCTCTATAAATAGAAAGTTTCTAATGAAGGAAGGGTATCCTAGCACTAGAGAAGAAATAAAAAAAGAAGAGGAAAAAAGAAATAGTGAGGATTATTTTTTAGCGAGATAAAAGAAAAAGAGTGAGGGAAAAATAGGTGATGTGTCACATCGTCAAAGTTAAGAGTGGTGATTTTCTCTTAGTGAATATTCTCTAGAATATTCAGTTTTTAGAAGACTATTGTAAATCCTATTTTTTATAGTGAGATCTTTCTTGACTCGCTCCACATGATTTTTCCCGATTTGGTTACCACTTAAAAATTCTCTATATCTATTTCTACTATTATTTCTCTTATTTCTTGATTGTTATATCTTAATAGTGTGGGAAGATACTTTTGATTTTTTTTAATCACATTTCTTATCATTTTTTGTACCACTTATTTAGTGGTGTAATTATATTGTGAAGTAAGCTCTATCAAATGAGACCATTTATGACATCTCCAGCCTTTCTTGAGAATTTATTTGGAAAAATAATTTTGTCTAAAGAGATTGTCTAGTATAGTATTTCTTGGAAATTGTTCTGATCAATACTATCAACACTATTACATCACTATTTTATTTATCCCCACATTTTGTTGCTTCCTAATTCATTTAGAAGCATGCAAACCCTCTTCTGCTTTCAAATCATCTTGGGTGGATCTTCACAGTCCCTAAATTTTCCCTTCTAATTAGGCCTCTAAGACTTAAAATCAAAATATACACCAACTCCTTTCCTCTAAATTCAGGAAGTTGCTAAAAAGTTATAGAAGATGTAGCTATGGGACTTTTTGTGGTAACTATATACATGTTTGTTTATATCTATTTATGTGAATATATCTTAATTGCTTATAAGTTGTAAATTCATGAGGTTTAAAATTCTTAACCCTTCACTAATAAGTGTAAATTAATAGGTTTCATTTGTAAAGAGGTTACACTTCTTAACCATTCATTAATAGGTGCAAAATAATAAGTTTTTAGTGATAAAGTGACAAAATAAAAAAAAATGAATATGGGACATTCGATTTATCTTTGATAGATAGTAAGAATAATTGTAAAGGAGTTTGTAAAGAAAATGAATTTGGAGCGTTTAATCAATCTTTGATGGACAATTGTGAAAATTCATAATTAAATAAAATATTAAAATGAATTTGAAATTATTTATCATTTTATATGTAATTAGATATTTTATGAGTTATTTGAACGACAATAATGATTTTATATGCTTTCAAGGTAAATTACTTTATGTAAACTAGTTTGATTTATATACATAATACAAAGTTGCTTAAATAAATGAATTTTTTTATTAAAATATATAATATTTTTATTTAATTATTGTAATGTCCCTTTCCGTAAATCTCTATTTTCTTATAATTTTTTTTAATAACAACAATTACAACTTGTCCCTTAAATACTATTTGAAATAAATTCATACTTCAAATCAACTATTAAGCCATGCATAAATGAAATATATGTAGTGAAAAATTTCATCCAATTTAATACATAATTCTTTTAAAACATATAATTGAAACCACTTCACATATCACATAAAAAAATCCCTTAAAATCTTTTTTCATTTAAAATCTTTTAGCTCATGGTTAACCGTCCAAACGACATTGAGTGCTCTCCATGGCATGTCCCAACCTGTATCTTCATCATAGGATCTCATTATAACTTCACCTACAACGCAAGGTTCATCCCTAAATCTAAGACTTAGTAAGTAGTGCACGAAATCATGAACATGACATTTTATATCATTAGTTTCTCATTGTCATGCCTACTCATTCCGAGTAGGCCTGACAGCGAGACACCCACCATAGTTCTCCACCCTTTTGGAGACAGATTCCACCTTTTTTGGGAGTCCTTTGTTAGTTGTCATGCAATTTAAACCACAACAACCTAGCAACCATTGTGCCAGTCAGCCCAAAACTCAGCCAAAACAACTAACTGGCTTATGAACCCACTAGTCCGCCTTTTTGGATAGCCTGTCCTCAAACTCATTTATATGAGTTTCATCATCTTTTATCTTTCTTACGTGCAAACTCAAGCATGAATATATCAAAAAAATGCAACCAGAACATGTCCTCAATATTGTTCATTAAAACAGAGAGCATTATTTAATAAAATAAGAACACAGATCCTCAAATGCATTTTATCACCATAAACAGAGTCATCATCATCAAACAACGATAAAATTGAGTCTCAAACATAATCCATCGTGGTAAATAGAAACAATACCTCAACCAGCTAAATAATAGATCTTCAACATCAATATAAATTGAAAATAAACTTCTCATCATTAACCATCAATACAGAGAGTATTATTTAAACAAATAACAATACATATCCTCAAATGCATTTTATCACCGTAAACATTGTCGTCGTCGTCAAACAACGATAAAACCAAGCCTCAAACATCTTCTATTGAGGTAAACAAAAACAATACCTCAACCAACCAAATAACAGATCTTTAACATCAATATAAACTACAAATAAACTCCTCATCATTAACCATCAATACAGAGAGCATTATTTAAACAAATAACAACAATATATTCTCTAGTAACATTTATCACTATAACAAGAACAATATCCCACGACACATAACAGATCCTCGAGTCAATGTACATAAAAACAATCAACAAGACTAAAGACCATTCCTAGCTTCTCATGGTGTAGGTCGTGAGGCCACACACACATCCCTACTTACCTCAAGCTCTATAATGGAAGAAAAACACTTCTCGTAGCTCGCCTCATCTTCTGAATGCTCTGCCTCCTTGCAAGAGTTTCAGACAAGTTCATCATTGCCGACACCAATAGAACATTGCAAGTTTCTCATAAATGCTCCTTTTATACCCACGGTTAGGCGTGGACAGACGCTTCTTAGTCCTAGAACGACATTGTCCCTTCATCTTGCAGAGGCGTTGCCTACTGTAGACGTCCCCACTTTCGAGGTACTCACAGTCCTATGCGGTCCTTAACCAAAATGACAATGTTTTCCTTGATTCTGTGGACGCGTTCTTTTTCGTGGACACCTACACTCCCATGACACTCACTGTTCTTCGCAAGTCTGTGAACCAAACGATGACATTTCCTTTATTTTGCAACTGCGTTTCCTTCCGCATATGCCTAAGCTTCCGCAACTTTTTTCTTCGGGAATTATTCCTCTGAAACAATGACATTTTGAGCTTCACTATTTGCCACGGAAGCTTTTGCTTTATTGGATCCTCTCATCCCCACATATGTTAATTCAAATGACAGTGTTTCACGCATTCCACTATTCACCGTAGACACATTTTGTAACATCCCCTAACACTTTCAGTACAATATTGTCCGCTTTGGGTCGAAACCTGCACTGTTTTGTTGTTAGGATTAGGCCAAAATGCGTTGTACTAGGTAGAGAGGAGAACTTTATTTATAAATCATGTATTTTTCACTCTCTCAAGTGATGTGAGAATATGCATCCCCACTAATTTGTATCAGACCCTCACATAGGTTATCCTAGCCATCACAAGGTGGGTTGCCACATGTTTCCTCCAGTAGACGACTATGCTCCCATGACTTCAACTTATCAACGCACTCTCTTTATCCAAAACGATAGCGTTTATCTTATTTAACACTTCTGCATGACATATTTCCTTTCCGCACGGCATCTTTCCTTTCCACGGAAGCATCTTTCCTTGAATCCAACGATTCTTGTCTTGTATGCACTTTCAATCCAATGACCCTCCTTTCTCCTGTGTTCCTATTAAAAGAACACGTGTTTTGTAAGAAGTCTTTCGTTCTTCTCCTTCTGCGCCTTCTCCATCCTTTATCTCAGCCATTTATTATTCTCATCCAGCGGTTGTGGTCTCATTCGTTCTTTCCTTAAAAAGTCCATCATCAAAATGACAACATTCATCACTTCAATTACCTGCAGCGAATACGTTTCTTTCCAAGGTAGCCTCATTCCTCTTCAATCTTTTTATCCAATGGCCAACGTTTCATTTGTTCCTTCAACCTGACGACCATTATTTTGTCTACCCCCTTTTATCCTTTTTGTAGACGCATTCCTTAGCATAAAATGCCAACATATCATCCCTTATCGTTACGTTGCCACGGAAACATTTGTTTTTTGCGGATACTCTCCTTAACACAAAACGACGATGTCCAATACTCTCCACGCGATCTCTTTTTTTTTTTTGCGAGGAAATCTTTTTTTTTCCACGGAAGCATCTTCCCTTTCCACTCTTTTCATCCTGCATCGATTTGTCATCTGTGCTTTCCATCCCACGGCCATTATTTTATCCATTCTTCTCAATCGTTTATGAGGACGTATTCCTTTCCAGGGTCTTCATTTGACGGCTAATGCTGCTTCCTCATTTTCCATCCAACAGTCATTATTTTATCCGCTCTTCTCACTCGTTTCCATGAACGTGTTCCTTTTTGCGGCCTTTATTCGACGGTCGATGCTTCATCCGCATTTTCTATCCAATGGTCCCAATTTTATCTACTCCATTCCTCCTTTCCATGGACACGTTCTTCTCCCTATACACTCGCTCTAGAAACAGAATTTTTTTATTCGCAAAAGCATCTTTCCCTGTGTCTTTTTCATCCAGCGGTCAATCTTCATCCGCTCCTCCCATCCAATGATAATGGTCTTGTCTGCTTCTTTCACCCACTCTACGGACAAGTTTCCTCCCACAGTCTTCATTCAACTGTCAATGCTTTGTCTGCTCCTCCCATACAACGGCCATTAATTTACCTGCTCCTCACATCCATTTTGCTGACAAATTCTTTCTCGTGAATCACTCCTCCTTAGTGGACACTTCTCCCCAGCGACATCATTTTATTTATTACCTTTTTCATTGCGAAGGGCATTTTCCTTTCCGCGTCTAAGTCATGACCCCCTTGTTGTAACCCTTCCATTATTCTAGAACCAACAACATATTTTGCACCATAATCAACCAAACTGGCCATGAGATATCTTAAACTGTTATCTCAATTCTATAGGCCATGAAATCTTAAATCACTAGTTTAATAAAAAAAAAAACCATGAAGTAATATATCTCACCAATAAAACGACCAATATAATTCATTGCATCGTATAACATACTTACATATTTATAAATTCGTCTAAAAAAAATTTCGGTCTCTACAATTATAGTCTCAAGACTTTCATACTAATAAAAGTAATTAGGTTTTTATGTATTAAACAATGTACCTTGAAAACTTTTAGTTGAAAATTTCTCAATCAAAATATCATCCATGAAAATCATAAGCTAAATTTCACAATAGAAATTTTTAGAATTTGGGGTCACAAATTCTATTTTAGTTCAATTCAAAAAGTTTGTGATGCAACATAAATGGAAGAATAAAATTATGAAATTTTTACAAGGGTCTTAGAAACTAACCGATGCAAAAGGGTAATAGGTTCGAGACCAAAGCCCACCACTAACCTCCTTGGTAGTTTACGCCGACATCCCATCACTAACTCCTATTTATTTTGGTATTTTCACACACATTCTCTTGGTTTCTATTATTTTTGTGGTACAAAACCTCTCTCCAACTTTGTGTTTTAGGGGTGATTTTCTCTCCTCTTTTTTTCTATTTTCGCTTAAAATTTCTGCATTACATAAGAAAAAGTTGCATTTTAGTAAAATTTTGAAAGTAAAATCCAGTTTTAGAACCCAAATAACCAGTTGGATGATTTAGAGTTTTTAATTCAATTAAGAAATAGAGAATTTGATTGGCTATTTTGAATAATATAATTAGCATTACAAAATGCCAACAACCTAATATAATAACTTGTTTGTGTTGTAGTTAAAGAGAAAATGAAGTCCGCACCAAACTTTGCATTTAACTAAATTGGAAAGAGTCAACATATCTTCCATCATCAAAGAAAATTTGCTTAGACGGCTGAGATTGATGATGATAACAAAATTAATTTGGTGAGTGGTGGGTGTACCTTCCATGTTATCAACGTTTCATAGAACTTTGATTCCTTAAGCAACTTATTTGTATTTGATCTAATTACAAAATTTTATAAATTAAATGAGAGATTTGTAAGGTTAAATTCATATATTTAAAATTATTTATACTATTTTTATAAATATTTGAAAATTGTTCGCACTTTTATTTCAGACATATATTATCACTTTGTTTCAATGTTATTATTAGACATTCGGTATAACCCATTTGGTCGGACCTTGGTAAATATTATATTTCACTAAACTCTTCCGCTGCATAAATAAATAAGTACATAAATATAAATCTAAAGGGTATGGCGGTTCGGTTCAGTTTCAAGCCGGGTCGCTCTCCATTCTATCTCGGGTCCCCTTTGAATTATGACAGAAATTTTGATAATAGGAGTGTAATTCTAGAATTCTATTTTGTCCTTTTAGGTCTGTCTACATCACTTGACCTTATGTCGAATGGTAGATCCAATGAACACTAAAATTGAAATAATAAAAGCATCTCTGAATTCATCGGTCGAGACTAAATATTTTCCTCTTGTTTTTTTCTCAAACCGCGGGATGTCTCATAAACTAGTCCCCTTTTCCCATGTTCTCACATATCATAATTTGCTCGTATAAGAAACTCGATGTAAACTCGCATATTGATATGAATAAAAATAAATTCGCATGATATGGGTGGTTAAATTTATCGATGAAAATTAGCGGAAAAATCACTTAAAAATGAACCTAAAACGATAAGGACTTAATTGACAAAGTTAAAATTAGAAAGATCAAATTGAATAAAGCTTTTTATACATAAATTGTCAAATGTTGAAGGAAGTAGAAAGATGATATTTGTCAAATACAATTTCTACAATGTTGAATGAAGTGGGCCGACGATAACTAGTTCGGCCTACGGCCCATTAGAGAAATTAGGTCATTTAAAATTTCTCTATAAATACTCATCTTCAACCGTTCTGCTACGGATTGCTTAGTTGGATTCTGCATAATTTAGGGTTATCTGAAAATTGTAGATGATAAAGTGGTAGTTTTCTTACCGTTCTCTCGCTGATTCTTTTCTTTCGGTTTTATTTTAATCTCAAGATGGATTGAAAGAAGAAAAAAGAAGGCGATCGATAATAGTCACAGATCCACTTCTCTCCTTCCTCTTTCGGTATGGTTTGATTTTAGTGGATTCTGCTCAGTTGATTGCCAATATTTATGTCGTCTCGATGCGAGTAGATATGCTTGCGATGGCCGATCTCTGTTTCCGTTTGGCTCTTGCATTCAGATGCTCGTACATTTCCTCTCTTCTTCTTCTCCTTTTTTTCCTCTCATTTCTTTTGCTTTGACAGTAAGCGCATCATTTAAACAGTTATTTCTCCAAAATAAGACACTGACTTCTGTCGTTGAAGGTAGAGCGAAACGAAGTAATGGAGATTTCCATTAGATGATGTCAAATTTTACCATCGGTAAGTCAAATGTTGATGACTCAATTTGTGAAAAAATGATAAAATCAATGGAGTAATGCATCAGTTGCAAAAAAATGTATGAGGCAGACTATTCCATAGGATCCTCAACGTAAAGAGAACATGTATCAAAATAAAATTGACACAGCAGAGGTAATTTACAGATTTGTTTACAGAATTTTTCAGGTAGGTTTTGACTGCTTTTCTACAATTATAACAGGTTTGGGGGAAATAACGGATAATGTAATCTCTCCAAAGCAAAAATTGAGCCCTTAACTATTTGTATGAATCTTGAAAGTATGTTATGTGTTTCAGCTTAAAATTAAAATTTTTTTTTTAACAAAATGAATTTTAAATTTTATACTGTTAATAAATTAGATTTTGTTGTTTACAGGTGGAATCGGTTTGAGTTGTACTGGGTAAGCTGTTGATGATTTTAGTACAACTTGGTTTGGTTGAGTTTTTGAAAATCAATATTGAAAAGAAACTAAATTCAGCAGCACTAAAATTTTCTTTTTTTTTTAAATTAGTGAACGGAAATAATATTATAATATTTTTATATTATTATAATTTTAATTTTAAAAATTACAAAAAAAAAAGAAAGAAAATAATTTAAATCAATGTCAAATCAACTCAAATCTAGATTAAATTGAAAAAGTCTAAAATCGAAAAGGAACCAGTGTGAGCAAATATGAGAAATCAATTTAGGTTCGTTCTTCAAAAGCAATGTTTAATTTATTCACAAGTGCCATGTTCGATGTTCATTTCATTAAAAAAGAAGTTCAACGGAATTTAGGAAATTTGAGATTTATTTGATTTAAAATAAAAAGTTTAGGATTTTAGAATGGACCCAAAAGTCTAATATTTGGTTTTTAAATTATGTCTACAAAAGTTTAAAATTCATTTTCTTTTATAAAATTAATGCTTTAAAATCAACTATAGGTGACAAACGAGTCAGCCTCATTGAGTTCATGTTGAAAAAATATGGCTCACTAAGTCGAGCCTAACTGTCTTTTTCAAAAAAATTTTTTACACTAATCGATTCGCAAGTCTTAAGTTAAACGAGTCTAGCCGAGTCGATTAAACAAACCTACTAAGCATTAACACGTCAAGCCTTATCTGTCGAGTATACATAAATAATTTCAATTTACATTAATATAATATATATTTTTCTAAAATTTAGTTATTAAAATTATAATGAGTAATTATTATTATAATGTCAAAATGTATAATAGTTAGTTATTTAATTAACAAAATTATTATATTAACACATAAAATGACATGTATTTAGGAAAAAAAATAATTTGAGACGATCTAATAAAAAAGTATATCCCAACCATGTTAATACCTATCCAATTGTCAAACATTTGCAACAAGTAAAAAAAATTACAAAATCGAAAAAATTACTTCAACTTATAGTAAAAAATAGGGATATTAACAAAACAAACATTGCAATTTGGGAACAGTGACAAACCAAACTTTATGGAAATTTTGCGGACAACTAAAGCTTCAAACTATGAAAAATGAATGAGGTAAACCTTGCAATATTGTCAAAGAACCTTGAGGCAAACGTTGCAATCACTTTTTTCACTTAAAAACGTCAAGGACCATCCAACGAGGACATCCAAGGATTACTAACGGATGTCCTTCAACAACGAGGGACGTCCAAGGCTGATCTAGGGGGAGGGCTGTCCTTGGAGCCATCGCAAGGCTGAGGTTGGCCGCTGGATGAAGAGACGGATGTCCTTCAACGAGGATGGATGACCAAGATAGGAGGAAAGGCGCTGGCGGATGAAGGTTCATGCCCGTTTGATGGAGGAACAGACGTCCTTCAACAAGGATGGACAACCAAGATGGAGGATGACCATCCTCTAAAGGCGTTGGCAGACGATGGTTCATGCTTGTTGGATTGAGGGACGAACGTTCCTCAACAAGGATGGATGCCCAGAATGGAGGATTGTCATCCTCTAAAGGCACTGGCAGACGATGGTTCATGCCCGTTAGATCGAGGGATAGACATCTCTTAAGGAAGATGGATGGTGAAAATGGAAGATGGTCATCCTCCAAAGGCGCTGGTGGACGTACCTTAATGCCTTGGACAATAAGGGAACATCATCATTTAGTTTTGCAGGACGTCCTTCAACTTACAACAGACATCCCTCAATTTACGACAGACATCCCTTAACTTTCCTCGGATGTCCCTCAACCCACAAAAAACGTCTCTCAATGCCTTGGACGATGAGAGAATGTCATTTTTTAGTATCACAGGACGTACCTCAGCTTACAACGGATGTCACTCAACTTTCCTCGGATGTCCCTCAACCCATAGCGAACGTCCCTCAATGCTTTGGCCGATGAGGGAACATTGTGTTTTAGTATTGTGGGACATTCCTCAACTTTTGACAGACGTCCCTCAACCCACAACGGACGTCCCTCATCTTACTATTTCTCTCCTCTTTCTCATTTCAGGTTATGTGTTAACGTTGAATCGATATAGCTTTCTATTTTTTCACTCTAATGACATAATTTTAAAGTCAATTAACAACTCATGATTTTTGGTTTAAATTCACAACTCAAATGACGGTTTCATTGACATAATAATATTTGTTTATAGATGTTCTCAATACAATACATCCATCTATTATATTCATCATCATCCATATAAAACTATCCAAAACTTAATTTACAATTAATTTACAAACATGTATATACTTGCAATGCTCTTGTTATCGCTCTTCAATTAAACCAGATATCTACTTACTTTCCATGTTTTTGGCAAAGCTCGAGATGCATGGAGATGGGTTGGGGTTATTGCTACAAGTGTTTAGGGGTAACATTAGGCTCCAACAGATACTTCAACAATAAAACATCACTTCTTTGAGCCACTTTCTGATAACTCTCCTTCAATGTAATAACGTGATCTAAAAGCATATTCTAGTTGAGGAAGCCTACTTTCCACATCTTCTGAGTTTCATAATGAATAAAGCTTATAGTCTCTAGATTCCAAGATAGAATACACCTCTATAATAACTTCATGATCAAAGGTACGTTGCTCATCAGTCTGAATTGTCGAAATAGGCTCCACTTCCATTCTTATACTTTTTCACTCATAGATGTGTTCAAGGATTTAGGGTTATCGTTTGCTCTTGCAAAGGACATCCTTACAACTTATATAGATGGAGTTAAAGGTTGCTCAACGTCATCATTTAGTATTGAGGGACATTCATGGTAAGTTGAGGGACGTCTCTCAATACTAAACGACATCGTCTCTCAACATCAATGGATGTCTACTAGCATCCACTAAAGTCTCTGAATGCTGAATGACGTTGTCTTTTAGTATTGAGGGACATCCATTGTGGGCTGATGGACATTCGTTGTTAGTTAAGAGATATTCGTCATAAGTGCAAGGCCATCTGTCTTAAGTCCATAGACATCCGTTGTAGGATGAGGGGAATCTGTTATATGTGGAGGGAGTCTGCTCCCATGTAAAAATGTGTGCGCCTTACATGTAACCTCGTTCAACATAATATTCACCAGCGCCTTTTGAGGATGACCATCCTCCATCCTAGCCCACCTTCCTCGTTAAGGGGCATTCGTCCCTTGATCCAACGGGCATGAACCATCTGCCAGTGCCTTTGGAGGATGGCCATCCTCCATCCTTGCCATCCATAATTGTTGAAGGACGTCCATCCCTTCATCCAATAGACATTAAACTTGGGCCACTAGAGCCCCTCCTCCTATCCTGGCCATCCATCCTCATTGAAGGACGTTTGTCTCTTTATCCAGCGGCTAACATGGACATCCCTTGGCCTTACAATGGCCCAAAGGATTCCCCTCCTCGTGGATCAACCTTGGACGTCCCTCGTCGTTGAAGGTCATCCATTGTTGATCCTTGGACGTTCCCGTTCAACAGTCTTTGACGTTTTTAAGCAGAAAACTTGAGTGCGGCATTTGTCTCGTCACTTTTTGACTAGAAATGAGACTGAGAGGTTTGCATTGATCATTTCCCGTATTTAGAGATTTTAGTTGTATGCAAAATTTCTTTAAGGTTCGGTTTGTCGTTGATCCCAAAATTAGGGTTTGTTTTGTAAATTTCCCTAAGAAGTTAAAAAAAAAAAACTAAGTCTAGTTTTCAACATCTAAAATTTTGAATTCTTTAAGTATTTCATCTTCTCGTTGTTGATCTCTTGTGATTGTATCATTCTAATCTTTGATGCAAATGAGTGTCTCCACAAGATCAGGAGTAAATCCTCCTGTACTTTCATCTTACACATGTCCACTTGCACTAAAAGCAAACTCCGATGCTACAGTAAAGACCGAAGGTGTTAGTATATCATGTGTTATCATAAAAAGAATAGAATACGTAGTAGAATACTTATTTCACCAATTTAAAATATCAAAATTCTCTTATTGAGAAAATTGATAACAAGTTTCAAAATAAATATCAAGTTTATTTCGCAAAGAAGTACAATAACTTTTAGTAGCTAATTCACTTCATATATTATAAATACTAAATTGTGGAGCTACAATACTACTGCCACTACACTTTTAGGATTATTTTCTTTGTGTGGAGGAGGACATGAACTACTAATATTAGAAAATTTTATTTTATAAGAAGAATATAAATTAGTAATACCATGTGTTACTCGTTACTAGTAATTAAATAAGTAGTACATAAATTAGTAGACATTCGATTGAGCATAAGACACTCCTTTTAATTTATATTTAGGATCCATGATGCATGCATAACAAAAAATAAGAGGAATGTCATGTCAATATTTTTTAAAATTTGTTTCCATTTTATTAAGAATATTACTAAATTAATATATTTGTCAATATCATACAAAAGTACATGTTAAATGTACAAAATTGGAATAACAAGATAAGAAGTGAGATAATAAATTTCAGAACATTCATTTGCAGCATCATAAAAAGATTTTAAAAAATCAAGAAATGTATTAGCAATATCACAGCTAGATTTATCAAAATTAATACTTTATGTCTTTTCATTAATAAAAGTACAAATAACTTGTCAATATGATAGTATTTTGCAACATTAAATCAGTTAAATTTTGTCTATTATCTATGTCACTTTTTAATTCTCTTGGTCTAAATTTGACGACCTTACAAAATTCTTCATTTTTTTTTGTTTGGAATTAGACTCAATAATGTGAGAAATTGTAGATCTAATTAATTCAATATGAGGCAAAATATACGTCATATCATCTTTAACCACCAAATTAAAAATATGACACACATCTCATATGAAAAAGAGAATCATGAGTAATATTAAATTGAAAATAATCTTTAAAATGAAAAATAACAACATCATTAGCACTAGCATTTTCAAGGGATGTACTAAAAATTCTATTTCTAATAGAATATTGTAACGTGCCCTAGTGCTTCTCATATTGTCTTTTTTGGGCCAAAGCCCGCATGATTTTATTCTTGGGGTTAGCCCAAAACTCGTTGTACTAAGTAGGGAGGGGAACCTTACTTATAAATCATGCATTTTCTACTCTCCCAAGCGATGTGAGATTGTGCACCCCCACTGATATGGCTCGGACCCACACTTAGACCATTCCTGGACTTCATAGGGTAGGCTGCCACCATTCCCCTTCCTCCCCCAATCCACCCCCCCCCCCCCCTTGGGGGCCCGACGTCCTCGTCGGCCACACTTTTGGTTGGGATTTCATTGTGATACCATTTGTAACGTCCTCTAGTGCTCCTAGTACAATATTGTATTCTTTGGGCCGAAACCCACATAGTTTTGTTCTTGGGTTAGCCTAACATGGATTGTACTAGGTAGGGAGTAGAACCCTACTTATAAACCATGCATTTTTTACTCTTCCAAGCAATATGGGATTATGCACCCCTATTAATATGAGTCGGATCCACACCTGAGCCATTCCTAGACTTTACTGGGCAGACTGCCACAAATATTCTTACAATATTGCTACAATATATCTATAAATAGAGATATCATTGTGAGAATATTCACGGTTAAAAAATCCTAAAATTTATTCATTTAATTGTGAAGATTCATCAATAAAATGGGATGTTACAACTAGATAGTCTACAACATTACGTGCACTCCATAAATTAGACGTAATACAAATAAACATTGAATAAGCATTTGCAAAAAAAAATGTAATTAATTCCTTTTTCATATCATAAAACATTTTAATAATGTCATTTCTCATTGTACTTCTAGGTACACATTTAAAACTAGGAGTAACATACTCTTTCATAAAATTTTCAAATGTTTCACTATCGGTTAATGATAAAGGCAACTCATATTGTGTTATAAGTTTTGTTATTCATTCTCTCATTTTATTTTGTGAATATGTAAAAGTGTCACTATTAGTAGCATTTAATTGTTCTTGTATAGGATCTCTTACTTGGTCATTTAAGTGACATTTTTTAAAATGTCTATCAATTGTGCTAGTTGAACTATTGAAAACATATGCATAATTTTTAATACAATATTTGAATTGAACTTAATTTTTATTTTTCCACCAATTTTAATTTCATTTAACTCAAAATGATTCCATAAATCAGAAGCTTTATTATTAATTTTTTCTAACTGAAGATGTGAATGTTTGTGTCGATAATTGTCTTATAAAAAATGTAGGAACTTACTCTCTAATTTCTTCAATATCATCATCAATATTCTCAACATTATAACTACGTGAATTTATAATAATTAAAATTAAATATTGAACTAAAAGTTAAATAATAAATTGATACCACAACCAACAATAGTTTGCTGGTGATGTGAATTTGATCATCTCCATGAATACAAAAATATAAATAAAATAAAAAATATTAACTCATATAAATAAAATTAATAAAAATATAAATGTAACGACCCGAGTTTTTATTTTCTTTAAAAATATCGTGAAATTTAAAATTTTTCGTTTTACAAAAACATTGGAAGATGTTTCTTTCATAAAACCCGATCGTTAAATTCTTTACTTAAAATATTTTTGTAAATTGCAACGGAAGTAATAAAATTATTTTCGTTTATAATTAAATACCTTGCATTATTAAAACGATAATTATCTTTTAGAAAATATAGCGGAAGACTTATTATTTAAAAAAAAAATTTAAGAATATAAATTAATTATATTACAAAACCTTTTTACAATTTGTTTCCATTTAACTTCTTTTAACCCAGGCAGCCACAAGAGTTGCGCGTGCAAATCCTTCTTCAACTACTTCAAACTTGTTCTTGTACATATACCTACATCACGGGAAAAATAATGAGTCTAACGCTCAACAAGAATTAGAATGGAATGCAATGCTAATGCTCATGCGAAGCGTTATAGAAAAGAACTTTATCTTTTCTGTTAAATCTAGAGTTGGATACGTCCTCTGGTCATGTGGCTTAACTGTTACTCCGACGAGTATAGACATCCATTAGGGGTGTCACCACATGCCGTCACCGCACTCTTTTATTGAAAACATTGGAGATTTCCGTACAAAAGAAGATGATACATCCTAGGGCCCATGTGGTTTAACCATCACTCCGCTCCCTACGTGGGAGAAGTTACATCCATTCGGGGTGTCACCACTGATGGATCGTCACCAATTCTCCCGAACCCCCACACTCCTATTTACATACATTAGGCATGTCATGCAATATGCTCATAATTTCATAAGTCCTAAGTATGATGCATGAATGTCATGTACAATTCACAAAATATATATAAAGGAAACATGACATTTATCAATGAATCATGGAGAGCACTCAAAAGTTAAGAGAGACTAATACATATAATTTATCCACTGATTATCAAGTCAATCATGCACTTCCTAACAGGAGTTAACTTATGTGTTTTGGCAGAGAAACAAGAGAAAATATTTATTCAAATCCTATTATCAATAACAAGAAAGCAACTTGTGAATTCGTGAGAGGTTCATGAACATCAATAGGCTTGCTATACTTTGTCCAACAATTTACACGTTCAATTCATGAATTACATGTTTAGTTCATGCTAAATACAACCCTCCACAGAGTTTGTTTATAATGCCCAGACAAGGAGATATTTAAACATGAATCAGAGACAGAAATCCACTTCCAAAAGCTATTCAGTATCGACAGGGCTGTCATTCACAGTATAATTCCAGCATCCAAAACTAAGAACTCAATCTTTCATGCTTAAAACCAGTCGACACTACTACATTAATTCATGACATAAAGACATTTCACATTAAGAAAAGCATTTCAGTGTCCAATATCAACAACCAAACAATTCCACATTTCACAGTTAACAAACCAAAGAAATACTCAATATCAAACAGCAAATAAACCTGCGATGTAGGGCCTCATCTGGCCAACTGCATTATAATTATTATCTTAGCAGAATGTCACTCTAGCAACACGTTCACCTTCCAACTGTAACACCACACAGTGGAGCAACACACAATAGAAATACCAAGACAAAGATCACCTCCCGTTTTCCACTCAGCTCACAGAATGCACCACACTCACTGAACAAAGCGTAGCACTCACCTTTTCTCTTCACTCACTTGCAGAACACAACAGGGTAGAAGACTGCGTCACCCACGCCTTCACTTCTAGATAAGAGGGAGAGAGAGAGAGATGGACACACGTGGGTGAAGGGGAAAGTTACCCATTTTGAAGGAGGAGGTCCAACCAGCCATTGCCGCGTGTGAGGCTCGCCGCCGTCTTGGGAGAGGAGAAGATTTTATCGGGAGAAAATGAAGAAAAGAGAGAGATTGTGTCTGACAGAAGCAAGATTCTCACCTTAAATTGGTTTTTCGATCGAGGAAGGCATCTAAAGCCTTGACCGCATGTCGACCAAGATTTTAAAAATACAAGCATAAGTGGATTTCGGTTGAGAACTTCAACTGAAACATGAGATCGCACATCGACCAAAAAGTCAATTAATTCGACAAATTCAAATCATTCACATCCGCCACTCGACCGTTAGTCGACCACGGAGCAACCGAAAGGTCAATTAATTCGACAGATTTAAATCCTTTATGTCCGCAACTCAACCACTAGTCGACCGCAAATTGACCTAAATGATCATTTAATTCTACAAATTCAAATCCTTCTCATCCACAATTGACCACCCGTCGACCGTAGTGCGACCGAAAACTCCAAGTGTGATCTGGAACGCGTTTAGGTCGAATCCATCGATCACAACCTCAACCCTGACTCAACCAAAAATGCAAGGAGTAGCTCGAAATGAAATTCGGTTGAGACACTCAACCCAGCTTCGACTGTGATTCGACCAAAAATACCAAGGAATGTCCTGAAATGCAATTCGGTCGTGATATTCAACCTAAACCGAGACCTCAGCTTGACTGGATGTGTAAAATACAAAGTCCGTAACCATCTTTCACTTTATAATTTTCCAAAATATTTCTTCCCTCATTTATACCAGATCAAGCCCCAAATTAACGATTGCATAACATATTTTCATCATAAATTTAATTGCCCAATATAATACTCCTTCCAAATTAATCTTAATTATCCTCCAATAAATTTTCTTAAATTAAAATCTATCAATTACGCCCTTGGTAATACCCCGATAATATTCGACTAATCTGAATACCCCCAATTACTTTCTAATTTATCCTTATTAAATTCTGATATAAAAAGTCGGGGTATTACATTCTTTCCTCCTTATATAAATTCGTCCTAAAAATTTGCTCAATGTAACCATTTCTTCGGTCTACGACTCAACACAACTTTTGTATCACACTTTTACTTAAATTTTTCCAAAAGATTACATCACTTTTACTTTTGTAGAGCATAAGGACTTAGCAGAATTTCTATCTCCTATCTAAGTTATCAGATTGCCAACTTCATTTGTCGTAAAGGAAAAGCTTTTGTCCAAATTTCTTTCTTTTTCATCAGATAGTTTGTGTTAAATCATTGTAACATGAACAATATTATTGCATTTTTATGATCCTCACACTTCAAAATATCATTCTTACTCACCAAACTCCACCATCATTCGTATCTTTCACAATGGAAAACACTCGTGGGGCAACCATTTCTTATTTCGTAAGTCACAACCGGACAATCTTTAACAAAAGAATGACTTTCATTTCAATTAAATCATTGTTTCAAACCTGCAAAACATCTTTCGAATTGATTCCCTTCATCACTTTCCCATTACTCTTCTTAAATTCCATGACTTAGAACTTAGCAAATGTAAATTTCCTCTAAACTCTCACTAGCTCTTGGACCTTCGTGTACTTAACCACACTTTCCATCATTTGAATCCAACCTCCTACACTTGTTTGACTCAAAATCTTTCCTCCAACACATGACGACTTCAGTCATCCAAACCTTTAGCAATTTAAATCCTTGGGAACTGTCAGCTACTAGACTCTTAGTTCTTCTAATTTCCCAATCTATCCCATAATTTAAACCCGACAGTCCGATACTTTCGTTAGTCTACTGACCAAGTCATCTCTAGGGTTCTTGCTCTATCCTATTTCCTTTACCATTCTGCCCTTATTCGATCAATATAGTTTACTAAGAGTTCATCTATTGACAGAATGATACTTAAATCCAAATCCTCAAAACTTAAGTGCTTGCCACTACTCATCAAAGTGGTATTCTAATTAAATGATAAGTCCGCATTCAATAGATCATTATCAACCACAACGTTCACCTACCATAACTGTCGTGAACCATAAAACCTCAATCAACAACTTAATAACCTCAACAATTCATCTGATTAAATCTATTAGCAACATATTTAGAATATCAATCGAATCTATCCTATGATTCTCCCGGTAAACCAACCATCCATATGCTTGGAATACTAACTTAGCGAATCTTCCAACCTATGTTTTGTCATACACCAGATTACCCTTATATATGACAGATTTCTAACTCCAACTTAAAACAGAAAATGAAATGACCCAAATCATATATTTCTAACTTCTGATTAGAGTCAATATTAATGTTATCTATACATGAACATACAATGTGCTATCTAAATTCTTAGATAGATTCTTTATCTTATAATTCAACTCGGCACATAACATGGTTTCTCTCTATTTTAAGAGAATCCCTTAGATCCATAAATTAAAATCTTCAGGTCTAACAGTTTCTCAAAATCTATCAATTTACAAAAAGCAATTTGAAATCCAACTTAAAGGTAGTAATTAACTCATTACACATACAGACTTCCTAACCCTTTTTCTAAGTCACAACATTCCTCCATATCTTACACCTCTATAAATCATTGCCTTAAGTCATTGCATAAATTGGTGTGCCTTATGCTCATTACTGCTCACATGATCCAAGGCAACCCATGACAGTGCTTCGTCTTACGCACATACACTGTAACCGTTCCCTACAGCCGAAGTTGATTAAATTCTATTGGTTTACTTGTCCTCATTGTGTGAGTAAGGTCCTTGTCGTAAAAGGTCTTATTGAACTCTATCCACATCATCGTATTCACATCCTTTGTTATCTTGATTGAGTCCTTCCCGAGATAGAAAACTTAAATCAAATCCAACACCGACCCAATTACCATTTTAAATTGCTTTAACTTGACTAAATCATAAGATATTATTCTTAACACAACTTAGACTACAACCACATGACATCCAGGGAGTATCTTAACCATTTCAAATTCATCATCAATATTAATCCAAGCCAACCTTACAAGCAAACAAGATTTTCCAAATTTCCAGTCCATGACAGAAATCTAACTTATGCAAGGAGCAGCAATCAATCAGTTTCTCATTTTAACATAAACAAATTTCTTATATTAATGTAAGGTAGATTCCTAGCTTAACAATGCAGGGCATTGGTTACGGTACTAAATACCTAATTATCCGCCTCTGAAGGTCCAAAACACTCTCTTTACAATTCCTTAATAATCTTGACTGAGTGGATAATCACTTGATTAACTAATTATAGTACTCATAATTCAGCTTAGTCACTAGCCCTCAATATTCCTACTTCCCATAATAGATCCACCCTCTATCTAACTCCTTGCAGCGTAGGCGACCTTGCCAATTGCCTAGTTCACGCAGAATTTGCTTTTCACTTATTCCCTTTCTAGTTTATAAAAATTTGAGCAGAGCCTCTCATGTTTCTTTACTCCCTCCAAAACTACATTCATACATCCTGCAAGCAAACCCAAGCAATTTCAGAAAATTCCATTATCCATTAAATAAAATTCCCAAGGAAGCTATTCAACCATCCTTTTCAAACTAGTTCTATGGGCATACTTTGAACTTACCATGATACACCTTTGAGTCTAGCATTTCAAAACACAAGCTTAGTTACACGTTCTACAGCAATTCAAAATACAACACACAAAATACCTAATCACAGCTAGGCCTACTAGTCCCACCATCGTTTCCTACTGGGAGAAAATTTTTTCCAATTCTTCTTTCCTCTCATCGGACAAAAAAGGACATCTCCTGACCACATGTCTTCTTACACTTGAAACATTGTTCTGACCCTACCAAGCATGTTCAAACATGACTTTTGGTACACCGTGGACACAATTTCTTTTGCTGTGTTACCCTAGTTGGTCCTCTAGCACCATTCTCTTTTCAAAAGCGTTCTGCTTTCTCTGCTTATTCTCGTCCTCCAAGGACCTCTTAGTCTCCTTTTTAGTAGTCAACTCACCTTCTTCCTTTTGGTAATGATTGTATGTCTTTCACGAACTTCTTGTTGAATTTCCTAAATTCTCCCATCAATTTTTCAATAAATTGGAACTATCACTCCATATGGTCCATCAACTGGATGATGACATCATCCCCCTTCTTTGTCCATTTCTCCACAATCATTCACAAAATAACAAAAGCAATTATACATTAGTTAAAATAGCACAATCATACTTATTGTTATTGACGCATTTTCACGTCGAAACTTGTGCTGCCAGGCAGTATACAGAATCAGTTTTTAAACCCGGGCACTCTGATATCAACTGTAATGACCTGAGTTTTTATTTTCTTCAAAAATATCGTGAAATTTAAAACTTTTCTTTTTACAAAAACAATGGAAGATGTTTCTTTCATAAAACTAGATCGTTAAATTCTTTACTTCAATTTTTTTGTAAATTGCAGTGGAAGTAATAAAATTCTTTTCGTTTATAATTAAATACCTTGCATTATTAAAATGATAATTATCTTTTAAAAAATATACCAGAAGACTTATTAGTTAATAAAAATATTTAAGATATAAATTAATTATATTACAAAACCTTTGTACAATTTGTTCCATTTAACTTCTTTTAACCCAGCTAGCCACAAGACTCACGCTTGCAAATCCTTCATCAACTACTCCAATTTCGTTCTCTTACATATATCTACATCACAGGGAAAACAATGAGCCTAATGCTCAGCAAAAATTAGAATGGAATGCAATGTTAATGCTCATACATGCTCATGTGATGCGTTATAGAAAAGAACCTTATCTTTTCTGTTAAACTGAGAGTTGGATACATTCTATGGTCACCACATGCTGTCACCGCACTCTTTTGTTGAAGACATTGAGGATTTTTGTACAAAAGAAGATGATACATCCTAGGGTCCATGTGGCTTAACTGTCACTCCGCTCCCTACGTGGGAGGAGTTACATCCATTCGGGGTGTAACCACTGATGGACCGTCACCAATTCTCCCGAATCCCAACATGCCTATTTACATATATTAGGCATGTCATGCAATATACTCATAATTTCATAAGTCCTAAGTATGATGCATGTATAGTTCACAAAATATATATAAAGAAAACACGACATTTATCAATGAATCATGGACAACACTCAAAAGTTAAGAGAGACTAATACATATATAATTTATCCACTAATTATCAAGTCAATCATGTGCTTCCTAATAGGAGTTAACTTATGTGTTTTGGCAGAGAAACAAGAGAAAATATTTATTCAAATCCTACTGTCAATAACAAGGAAGCAACTTGTGAATTCACGAGGGATTCAAGAAAAACAATAGGATTGCTATGCTTTGTTCAACAATTTACATGTTCAATTCATGAATTACAGGCTTAATTCATGCTAAATACAACCCTCCATAGAGTCCATTCATAATGCCCAGATAAGGAAATATTTAGACATGAATCAGAGACAGAAGTCCACTTCCAAAAGCTATTCAATATCAACAAGGCAGTCATTCACAGTATAATTCCAACATCCAAAACAAAGAACTCAATCTTTCATGCTTAAAACCAGTCAACACTACTACATTAATTCATGACACAAAGACATTTCATATTAAGTAAAGCATTTCAGTGTCCAATATCAACAAGCAGACAATACCATATTTCACAGTTAACGAACCAAAGAAATACTCAATATCAAACAGCAAACAAACCCGCGATGTAGGGCCTCCTCTGGCCTGCTACACTCTAATTCTTACCTTAAGTAGAATGTCACTTCAGCAACACGTTCACCTTCCAACTGTAACACCACACAGTGCAGCAACACACAGGAGAAATACCCAAACAAAGCTCACCTCCCGTTTTCTACTCCGCTCACAGAATGCACCACACTCATTGAACAAAGCATAGCACTCACCTTTTCTCTTCACTCAGTCGCAGAACACAGCAACGTAGAAGACAACGTTGCCCACGGCTTCACTTCTAGATGAGAGGGAGAGAGAGAGAGATGGACACACGTGGGTGAAGAGGAAAGTTACCCATTTGAAGGAGGAGGTCCAACTAGTCATTGCCGCGTGTGAGGCTTGCCACCGTCTTGGGAGAGGAGAAGATTTTATCAGGAGAAAATGAAGAAAAGAGAGAGATTGTGTCTGACAGAAGTGAGATTCTCACTTTAAATTGGTTTTTCAGTTGAGAAAGGCATCTGAAGCCTCCACCGCATGTCGACCAAAACGTAAAAAATACAAACAGAAGTGGATTTCAATTGAGAACTTCGACCAAAACATGCGACCAAATATTGACCAAAAAGTCAATTAATTTGATAGATTCAAATCCTTCACGTCCGTCACTCGACCGCGGAGCGACCGAAAGGTCAATTTATTCGACAGATTCAAATCCTTTACATCCGCAACTCAACCACTAGTCGACCACAAATCAACCTAAAGGATCAATTAATTCTATAGATTCAAATCCTTCTCGTCCGCACTCAACCGCACGTCGACTGTAGTGCGACCGAAATGAAAAACACAGGGAGTAGCCCTGTGTTTAGGTCGAATCCATTGATCACAACTTCAACCCTGACTGAATAAAAAACACAGGGAGTAGCCCGAAATGAAATTCGGTCGAGACACTCAATCCAGCTTCGACCGCGGTTTGACCGAAAATGCTAGGGAACGTCCTGAAATGCTATTCGGTCGCGATATTCAACCTAAACCGCGACCTCAACTTGACCAGATGTGTAAAATACAAAGTCTATAACCATCCTTCACTTTATAATTTTCCAAAATATTCCTTCCCTCATTTATACCACATCAAGCCCCAAATTAATGATTACAGAACATATTTTCATCATAAATTTAGTGACCCAATATATTACTGCTCTCAAATTAATCCTAATTATCCTTCAATAAATTCGCTTAAATTAAAATCTATCGATTACGCCATTGGTAATACCCTGATAAATATCCGACTAATCTGAATACCCCTAATTGTTTTTCAATTTATCTTTATTAAATTCCGATATAAATTCCGATATAAAAAGTCGATGCATTACAATATAAATAAAAAAATAAAAAGTCTACTTTGTTGAATGAATATAAAAATTATAAAAATTAATAAGAACAAAAGAGATTGATGGAGTGCTACAAGTTGAAAAAAAGGATATTAAAATATTGAAAGAATTTTTAGTGAAAAAAATAAAAGAAAATTGTAGTATTTATAGAAGAAAGAAAGGAAAAGAGGGCTTTACTCAATTATTGAAATTAATTTAGAACTCTTTGATATTATTGTAACATCTGGAAATTTGCCTTCATTTGACGTTAAGATGATATGAAGAAGAAATAGAGAATTAGATTTTGTCTAAACTTTTTGGAGGGGCTGGAGGTTTTCGATGTGGAAAGAGTTAAATTAAATCAACTTCACCATTTTCAAAGGGACAACGAGGGAGTGTTAGTGTCCAAGAAAGTGAATGCATTCACATAAGGTGGGTTATGTAAACGAAACATCCTCGTATTACGGTAGAAATTGTATTCAAAGAAAAAAAAAGGAAAATGACAAATCAACCATCATCCTTTATTGTTAGTGACAAACTAACCATCATTCTTTTTTTGCTAACAAATTAACCACTGAACTATAAAAAATTACGCCACTAACATCGCTGTCACGTTTGTCATGCCATTAAAAGCCATAATGTCAAGCCGTGGCGGTTCCTCTACAAACTGTCGCGGCTCCATAGTTTTAAAAAAAAACACGACATTTTTTATGAAACGCCGTGGTTCTTGTACTAAACCGCAGCGGTGTGATGATAAACTGTTAGGATGTCATATGAAACCACAGTGGTTTATCGTCACACCGTTGCGACTTCATATGATACCGCAGCAGCTTATCGTGCCTCATTTTGCATTTCCAAAACCCTAGTATATAAGAATCACATGTAAGGTTCGACGAGTTCACCGCAAACCACAGAATCCTCGGCGATGCTGGAAGTGGAAGAAATGTTGGAGTAGAGCTCAACTACGATATTTTGAGGGTTAAGTACTACGATTTTCTTGGGGAGCAAGACGAAAGTTTTCATCTTTGATTTTTTGGGAGGCTAGGTTTTGGCCATTGTAGGCCAGTTACAGGACTACAAGTGCTCTAAGCCGGTTGCATACAATGGAGCACCTCAGAGCACTCGAAGTCCTATAACTGTACCAACAATGGCCGAAACCTAGCCTCCCAAAAAATCAAAGACGAAAACTTTCGCCTTGCTTGCCAAGAAAATCGAAGTAGTTAACCCTCAGAACATCTTTGTTGAGCTCTACTGCTAGCGTCGCCGAGGACTTCGTGGTTCGCAGTCAACTTGCCGAAGTATTAGTTGAAGGATGCTAGCTAGGTGAAATGACATTTAAAATAAAGTGTCACAATGACGTTCACAGTTGCTCGAGAAAGATGGAAAGCCATCATGCCTAGTAGCAAGCGGAGCATCAGTTTTAGCATCACAGCAAGTCCATCCAATAAGGAATATCAGATAATAGGATTGAGTGAGCAAACATCTAAGGATCATCTACAACAGTTTCTTCGAGGTAGACAGTCAGATGTTCCTCAAGAAACAATACAAATACTTGATGTGGTTACAACACACGGATTCTTAGAGCACATGTACATTATATGATTGTAATAGAATTGGTAAATTGGTTTGCAGTTGTAATGCACATGTACATGATATGTTTGTAATGAAATTGATAATTTGATTGTTAATGAAGAAATGAAAATTAATTATTGTGAAACTGTAAAATTAGTAACATATCTCAGAGCCAACATTTCACTTTTTGATCGATCGCGTTTCAATTTGCTTGAATCAGTGAAATCTGTTTATGCACAGTTTCTTAAATTTTTGAACGAATTACGTATTACACTGTTGTGCTTTAATCGGAGGGACATGAAATTGTAGTGTTAATCTATTTAAATATGGAGTCGCAGCGGTTTGTAGACGAGCCACCACGGTTTGACATTAGCCTGTTGAACGGCAAACGTGACATCGATGTTAACTGCGTCATTTTTTTATAGTTCAGTGGTTAATTTGTTAGCAAAAAAAGTATGATAGTTGACTTGTCACTAACAGTAAAGGATGGTGGTTGATTTGTCATTTTCCCAAAAAAAAAAAACTTCTGTGGTGCATAAATAAAGACATGAATGATGTCGTATAAAAAGAAGGAATGTCTATCCATGGAAAGGAACATGTCTGTGGTGAATAAACAAAGTGAAGGACGTTGTCATTTTGACTAATGAAGTGGGCTAAACAATTAAAATTGCAAAAACGAACACGTCTATGGAATGGAAACAATAAATATAGCCGGAGAGTTTGTATCCATGAAAAAGAATGCATCTGCATAATGTCGTAGCATTCAATGATTGGTGGGACTCGTGATGGATGGGAGAATATTCACAGCGAATATTCGCTACAGAAGCATATGTGTCTGCAACGATAGAATTATGCTTCCACGATTGGAAAACACGCATTAGTAGGGCCTAACTGAATCACCAACATGTAAATTCATTCGTTCAAGAAACTAGAAATTAACAACTTCTTGGTTGAAGGAGCGTGATTAACATGGCTTTAAAGAATCTACATTATGACTTTTCGTTAACTATACATTGTTGTTTTGATGGTGCAGGAACTATGTGGTACAACATGTGATAGAGTTGGTAAAAGAAGGATTTGTTTCTGTAGAAATATTATGCCAGCTTGAGGGGCATTATATGAACATGAGCATGAACAAATACGCAAGTCATGTGGTAAAGAAACGCATAAACGACTTCCCAAATGATTAGGCTATTAGGTTGTAAGGGAAATCATTAGTTCTCCAAGATTTGTGAATGTTTTTTAAAATTGGTTCGGAAACTATGTTCTTCAATGTGCTGTCATAAAGTTCACGGTTAGATTTTCAATTTTATGTTTTTGTTACAAAGTTTCGAACCAAGAATGCATATCAAATTTTGCTAAATAATATTTCAGGGATCGATTCTTCAAGAATTGATTACTTGTATTGATCAATATATCACATCTTTGAACATACATCCTCATGCCATCCTCATGCCAGAGTAGTTATCAAGACAACAAATGTAATAAGGGCTGAAGTTGATCAACAAAAATACCCACCGACTCGTCAATAAAAGCATAAGAATTTGATATGTAATATTTTGAGTTTTTGTTTTTGTTTGTCTAAAGATTGATTTTTTACCAACTTTAAATTTAATAATGTTAGTGGGGACAGGGACTAGAGATTTTTATGGCATATAGTAATATTTTATTGGTAATCTTTACTATTATTTTTTTTATATTTTGTTAATTTCTAAAAGTTTTAAATTTTCTATTCCAATTGTTAAATATGTGTCACACTCTAAAAGGAACTCGAAACAAAACGTGAAATGTCTCGTCCCAAAAACATATCAGGTTGAATCGCCCGACCCATAATATGTATCAATTTAAATTGTAGTGGAAGACTCTTAAATAAATTAAATCTTGGGCCCTAAACATTTGGACTACACGTAGGTCTAATAGTGACATCATATAAGTAATAATAAATGTCCCAAAATATATTAAATTGTATCACTCTAATGTAATAATAAAGGTCTCAAAACAAAAGTATTTGGTAATACCAGTAATTTTTCACAATTAATTACAACGAGACAATTTAGAATTTAAATAGATTAATTAGTGTCACAATTTATGAATTTTAATAAATGGTTTAAAATATTAGAATTTATTAAATAAGTATTGGAATAAGGAGACTTAAAATAAATGATTTTATTTTATATATAATGAAATAAAATAGAAATTATTGATAAATTAAGAAAGTCTCAGTATAGTAGAATTAGTACAGCATAATGTGTATGAATTCATGATTAAGAAAAAGATTTAAAGTGTGGTTTAATATTTTATGTTTTAGACTTAAGAAAATAATGTGTAGAAAGACCAAATGTAATAGTAACCGTTGGACGAGGTTTATGAACAACTGTGATTGATCTAGATTGGAGAAGAATGCTCTGTGGGAGTGTTTGATGCAGGAGGCAGTTAGATCATTAGATCAGTTTAGCGGAAGGAACATGAATCATTGGATTGGAAAAAGATGCTTCAGTCGTAGTGTTAGTTGCCGCTTGGGTGCAAGAGAATGCTAGATTGTAGGATTAAACTAGCATAAGGAACATAGAGTGTTAGATTTAAAAAAGATTCTTTCGCGAAAGTGTTGGATGTCACTTGTACATCGAAAAGTGTTGGATCGTTGAATTTGGTTTATTGGAAGAAGTGTGAACCGTTGGATTAGGAAAAGATTATTTTGTTGAAGGAAAAGATGCCATTTTCATAAGTTAAGTTGGAAATGTCGTCGTTTTATGTTTGGCATGTTTCCGTGGTTGCATTCGCGTTCGCGTCCCCGTCCGTGGCTGTAACACCTAAAGTTTTCGTCATTTAAATTTAGTAATATATTAAAATGATTGAATTTTAATATAATTAATATTTAATGTCAAATGGTATAGTTTATATTTAGATTAAGAAAGTAGATAATTGAATGTAAAGATTTATAAAATAAAAAAGGGAAATTAAAAATTAACTGGGGAAAGGGCGGAAACGACGTCGGATATTTTATCTGGGTTTAAACTGGTTTTAGCTAGAGTATTCGTCACCGGTTTGGGAGTAGGGGTGGGCAACTCGGGTTCGGGTCCGGTTCTGGACTGTCCGGAACCGAGTAATCGGTTCTCGGTTCCAAGAAGCCGGTACCGAACCCGGAACCGTTCGGGTCTGGAACCGAACCCAGACCCGAGGTCGGTTCCGGGTCCGGACCCGGCGGTTCTCGGTTCCAAGAACCTGTTAATCGAAGCATCGACAGAAGAAACGAGGAAAGAAGGGAAGGGGGAGAGTGCGGGTGAGAGGCCGAGAGAAACCAAGGGAGGGTGATGGCGAGCGACGGACGATCGCGGCTGCTGGCACTGAGAAGTTCCAGATCTGGAACTTGTGGAACTTCTCAAGTTCCAGATCTGGAACTTCTTCTCAATTTCCAGATCTGGNAACTCCTCAGATCTGGAACTTCTTCTTAAGTTCCAGATCTGGAACTTCTCTCGAGAGGGAGAGGGAGAGGGAGAGGTTCCAGATCTGGAACCTCTCTCGAGAGGGAGATGGAACCTCTCCCGAGGGGGGGGGGAGTGTGGCGGTTCTCATCGGTTCTTGGCTCAAGAACCGTGAACCAATACCCAGAACCGATGACCAGAACCGAACCCGACTAAAATCTTTTTATGGAACCGAGAACCAGAACCGAACCCGAAACCGACCTCGGTTCCGGGTCCGGTTCCGGTTCTTATCGGTTCCTGCCCACCCCTATTTGGGAGATGGGTGCTTCCGGCTCATCTCTCGCCCTCGCTGAGGAGCAACTCCTCGAGTCTGCTCACGAAATTTGCGACGGGATGCAATCAGCGAGGATTTTGGCTTGTGGGTAGCCCACGTTTGGTCGTGCCTTTGTTGTGGGTTTTCAAAGAAACGCCTATCATATGCTGCCTTGAACTGATTTTGCGAAGGTATTGCTGTCTTTTCTCGGTTGTTCGTCCGAAGCAAAATTCTTCCTTCGTAGGCGATTTCTGGATTTTCGAAGGTATATCGTGATTGTTTTGGGGATTTTTGTCACTAGTGCAGGTAAGGAATATATGTTTGTTTGGGCATTAGGCCCCTACATCACAAGGTTGTAGGATTTTTAGTTGTTATGTGTTTGAAATTTTCTTACTTTAGTGACTGTAAATTTGATGTTATGCATTGAAGGATTTCTGTCAACACAGAATTTGGCAATAGGAATATGTCAATTTGAAATTTAAAGTGAATATGTATACGACAGAGTGAAATTATGAAATTCTGACTGTTGTTTAGAATTGTAGGAATCTGCTACGTAGAAGTATTGATTTTGTTATGTTTATATGGTTATATTGATTGTAAACAGGGATTGGAATTCAGCGAATATGGTTAAAAGACTTACTGTTAGGGTATACATTTATCTATCGATTCCTACCGATTATGTAGATCATGCCTGTATGTTTTGTTTAAAAGAGTTTGAATCTGTTTGGGATTGTTCATGGGTGATTACAGTAAGGTTTATTCAAGAATCGACTATTAGGTTACTACCCTTGGTTTAATATTCCTTAGGGATACTATCCATGTTGCATGAGGAGAGGTAGAGTTGATTCTACTAATTGCCATTACTTAGGTTATTGTTCATTATTGTTGATTCTACTAATTGCCATTACTTAGAGTTGAATATTGGAATCCCTATTAATTGCCATTACTTAGGTTATTGTTCATTAATACTATTAACCATACTATATGTTTTAGTTGATTGGAAGGTACTTGGTCAATGATATGTTCATGGTTGTGTTGATTTCAAAGCCAATGGGTTGTTGATAGAGGAGTTGTGGTATGATGTTTTGTTATATTATAAATATTTATGCTTACAGACTATGGATCGAGGATTTGCTTATTTACTATTTTAAGCACGTTAGATTACATATGCATTATGCATTCATGTTTTCAAGAAAATGAAGAAAATGTTTTACATGTATATGTTTTGAAAACTGAAACGAAAATAGAACCAAATAAACGTAAATGAACATGTTACAGTGGTCCGCAAGTGAACGGATAAAATAAACAGAAAAGATACTAAAATAAAAATGAAAACATAAATGAACGCATTCTAGTGGTCCACAAGCGAGAGCCTAACACTAAGAACAAAACCGTGAGGTTGGTCCGCAAGCGAGAGCCCAACAACTGAACGGATAAAATAAACATAAAAGATATTAAAACGAAAACAGAAACGTATATGAAAGCGTTCTAGTGGTCCGCAAGCGAGAGCCCGGCACTGAGAACAAAACTGTGAGGTTGGTCCGCAAGAGAGAGCCCAAAAATCGAGCGGATAAAATAAACAGAAACGAAAACAGAACCAAATAAACGTAAATAAATGCGTTTCAGTGGTCTGTAAGCGGGAGCCCGACACTGAGAATGAAACCCTGAGGTTGGTCTGCAAGCGGGAGCTCGACAACTAAACGAATAAATAAACAGAAAATATATTGAAACGAAAATAGAAAAAAAAATTATGAATTTAAAAGTGGTATAAGTTGACTATTCCATATGAGGTGGAGCAAATGTTGTCACTTATACTAAACTTATTGACTGAATATAATTATCTGGTTGTTATGGGTGGGGTTGAGTTGACTGTCTCGTATGAGGTGGACCAAATGGTGTCACTCTCCTTAGACTGTTTCCTCATACAGCTAAATAATTATATGAAGGAAAATGAAAGAAACCAAAACAAAAGAAAGGAAAACAAAACAAAAGAAAACAAATCAAAAGAAGAGAAAAGGTTGATGACCTAAAAAACTATTTTACGTGCTGCATCTCATAGTCATGTCACATGTTGCATTTTGTATGTTATATTCTTTGTTGAGTGTTAGACTCATTAGATGTACCTTGTGATGTAGGAACTGATGGAAATTAAAGAAAGTGATGAAAAGAACTTGTTGATAGCACGGTTGAACAGGAATTCTCATGGACGAAGTTGAAGCATTGTCAAGCGAATGTTGACCATGGGTGGGAATTTAAGAAAGATTAATTTTAAGGATGTAAATTCTTGTTAAGAGTTATGTTCATTTTTTAATGTAAAAAGAAAAAATTATAAATGTGTTAGTGGCTTTAATGATGAATTTTATTACAATTATTTTTATGTGAGATTTTCTAAAAGGTTTCCGCTGCATGATTTTAAATGAATATAAAAGGGATAATTATTTAAAGTTTTACTAAACTTTGATTTCAAAAGAAGTTTTCATAAGGACTTTCTTCACATGCTTTTATAAGATTCATTTTTCTACAAACATACCAAAAAAAAAAGGTTTAACGCTACAGGTCGTTACAGTGGCAGCGAAATTAGGTGATAGAAACAACATCGTTTGGATTAGTACGCCTTGGTCAATAGTGTTAGAGCGAAAGCATTCGCTTCAGCTGATAGGTTAGTGTCTGCGACTAGGTCTTGGATGAAGTGAAACGTTGTCATTGGATTTAATGAATTTGCTATGACGCAAGTGTCCCCGGAGCTGATATTGCAGAAGGAATTTTCTCGATATCATAAGTATACATGGCAGACAGAGATTAATTGATGAACTAGTGGATTCAAGCTTCCGTGGGAGCGTTGGCTTCCGCAAAAGTGTTGGCGTCTGCGGTAGCTTTGGCGACCACAAATGTAAGTTTTAGAACTGACGTGGTTGTTCATTGTTGGCAGAGCAAGTTGTTGTGAACATCCATGTGGCTATTCTCACGTCCGCTACAGCTTGGGCAGATTTAAATTAGTTAATTTTTTCAGATTCTTGGGAGCTGCGATTCATTCCTTTGACTGTATAGGAAAAAATAAATTTTACGCGTGATTTTGTGGGATTTTATCCAGCGAAGTTCTCAGGTTTTTGGTTCTATAAATATTAGGGTTTGAGTTGAAACCCTAGTCACCCAAAAACCTCAAGGACGAAGGAGTTTCCTCTCTAGCTCTCGGGTGAATTTTTCTTCAAGTTTCTAATGGAAAGTCTAGTGTGTGAAGAAGATTTAATAGTCAGACCTTTATTAAGAACCCTAAGTAACATATGTTTCGTTTGGCCTTTGGCTGCATCACAAATTGTTAGGGTAAGTTAGTATGCTTTGAAGACATGTTATGATGCCTACAGGCATTTGTTTCGAGGATATGTTTTATTAACTGTTTGATACCTACGAGCTTTGTTTTATTGATTGTTTGGTGTCTACGGATTGATTAATTGTTATTATATTTGTTTATTAAAAACATTTGACGTTATGATAAAAAGTGATGATTTTGGAGATGCTTTGACTATTTCATACATGTTTGATGATAATGTTGAATAATATGTTATGTTTCATTGACTTAATGATGTGTCTACTATTGTATGTTCATGCATATTACATTGTTATCATGCATCATGTATGTTCCATGCATAACATTTTACAAGAAAATAATGAAAAATGGTTTTCATGCATATGTTTTCATAAAAAACAGAAATAGAATTTAAGAAACATAAAAAAGAATATGAAGGGTTGAGGAAAGGGTATCCCAAAGCTTGGTCCTATGGGGGATAAGCTCGTTAACCCAATTATGTTGGGGCTTGGCCGTAGTTCATAAAGTGATTGTGCATTGAGTGCACAACACTAACGAAGGTCCCAGTACAGGGGACTGTCTTGACAAAGTTCAAGAGATTCAGTAGTGTGTTTCCCATAGTCGTGCCTTGTAACGACCTGGATTTTCTTAAAGCAATTAAGATACGTAAAAATTTAAAATTTTCTTTTTAAAACAGATCAAAGTGCGTACATCCGAATCGCTACTATCTCTTTATGAAAGCTCGTCATGAAAATCAACTTATTAATTATGCGAAAGCGTTCAAACCATCTATTAAATTCCTGCGGAAACGTTATAAAATATCCTTTTTAAATCATAGCGAAAACGTAAGAGTTTTTCAAAATGATACTAAATAATACTAAATTATTCAATTATTTCATTAATCAAATGAAACTGAACCATTACTTCATTGATTCATAATCTTTTTCTTTATCTTTTTCTTTCATTTATTTCATAGCTGTTAACTTACATTTTTCTTTGCCTTGCCAGCTCGAATCTATTACGTGCGAAATCATCCATCTCTGCCTTATTATGCGTTTCTCGTCTTCTTCTTATTCGTTTTCTGTCTGTTCGTCATTGTACCTACACCACAAGTAAGGACATGAGCTTACGCTTAGTAAGGAGAGGGGAAAAACAATTATGCATTTCTCTCTTTAGTTCTTGTTGGAATGGGGCCACCAATCCAACTTCTTTCCTTACATTCTTGTTCTTTGTTCTTTCTTTAAACTCGTACATCAAGCTTGGAGATTGGAGGTTTTCCTTTGAGATGGCATAGCTGTACGGAAACTAACCCCTTGTGGGCTACTAGTCCCTTTCCCGTCTTGGTAAGGGTGTATCCTAGTAGCTAGGCTAGATCCGGACTACCCATCTACTCCAACTCCCTACTTCCGGCATATACCCGCCTTTTTGGGTTTGTTCTTTCTATCCCGGCATATACCCGCCTTTTGGGTTCTTTTCTATTCTGGCATATACCCGCATTTTTGGGTTCTTTTCTATTCCGGCATATACCCGCATTTTTGGGTTCTTTTCTTCTCGTAGTCTTTTTCCTCATTTATGCATGTTGGTACCTTCTCGGAGGTTACCCCCTACTTGGTTTCTATTATCATGAAACAACATAAAATAATGATAATTGAACGCATATCATGCAATACAATTGAAATTCATACGAACCCACAAAGAATAATAATGATATTGAAATGAACGAGATACAACAACCATGAAAACGAAATTAATCATATACTCTGGTCTAGTTTATTTCATACTTTAACATACAAATAAAATCTTGTTAAAGAATTAACATCCTATCTAGAATCATAGTACACAATAAGAAATGATGAAATCTGAAACAACTTACAACGTTTATGCATCATAATTTTAAACCATTCTCTTTCGTTTGTTTAGTTAACTAAACCTTCTTTGTTTAGTCAACTAAACCTTTTTCATAACCTTGTATTTCGCATTTCATTCATGATCCTCATGGTCACTTTTCCTCTTATTTTTCATAATTACTTGTTGACTATAACATTCATAAAACGAGATAACAAAATAGCATAAAAACAATACTATTTCTAACTCACACACACTTTACTTGGGTGTAGGGCACAAGGCCAAGACAACCCAAATCCTTACCTCGAAGCTTTAACGTGCATTAGCGTTTAGCCGTTATTCTTCTTCTCTTCTTCTTTGTACCTTCACAATTTAATAACTTATAATCATTAATCAAATCAATTAATTATTCGTCGTCTTTTTCTATCTTAAATTCTTATACATCACTTACTAGAGTTTCCTAAATGAAACCGTTTTGTTAATTATAACCTAGCGGCTTAACTAATTAATCTTAATCAATAACGTCTAGAAGCTAAGCTTCGTATAGCGAAACCCAATAAGATTCTATCCATAAATTACTGGCCCATATACCAAAGCCCAATAATAATAACTGAATCGAGTCGTAAACTATTTTACCAATTTCTCATGATATCTTTATTCCAATAAGTGAACCAAAACCAAAACCAGTAGTCATCTAACAAGGAGCATTATTCATATATTAACGTCCAAAAATGCAGCCAACAATAACCAAACAACGCAATAGTAGATGTCCAACAACAACTAACACATCTCATTACCTTTCATTGTACCCTATTCTGTCCATTAGTATAACCCAAACCCAGCTTTTCAGAATTAACCAACAGAGTGTACAATTCCTTAACAAAGCATAAATTTCAATCAATCAATGATTGATTCAAAACAAACTCTCATTCTACATGTAACATACAGAACAACATTTCTTTTCGACAACTCCACGTTCGACTGAGTTCCAACAACACCACTGAATCATTAACTCCCACAACACAGAACTACAAACATAAACCAAATGACTAACAGAGAGAAGGAAGCCTCACCCTGAACCGAGAGACGCACGCAAGCAAGGAGCAGCTCACCAACCAGCTCCCACTTCCAGCTTACTGCCCAACTCCCATGCTTCACGTAACATACCTCTCACTCAAGTTTCTCATTCATGTAACCCTTCTCTCACTCTCAGGATTCTCTCATAGCAGAAAACAGAAAACGAGGGAGAATGAAGAAATGCAGGAGAAGAGTTTGATAGGGAAGAAACAGAGGGAAGAATTACCTATGGGACCAAACGTGCTTGTAGGGTGGCTACACAGCAGCTGCAGAGAAAATCGCGCGAGACTTACTCGCGAAACGTAAATTTCATCGATTTTGTTGACTTTTATTCCTGATTTTTTGCAAATCTGCTGTCATTTGGACGATTGCGGACACCGTACAGTCTTCCGCATCGTCCGCGAGCCAAATTTTGGACAGATTCAAACCGGACGCGAAGGTGAGTCGTCCGCAGCGTCCACGAGCATCGTCCGCGAAAACAGTGATAAGGCAAATTCATATCGGATGCTAATTTCTGCGTCCTCATTGTCCGCACTTCCCCAGCCATCGGACGCTAATTTTGCGTCCTCATCGTCCGCATGCATCGACCGCGACACACCCGCTTAAGACAGATTCAATGCGGACTCCAAATCTAGCGTCCGGAGCGTCCGCGCCCAGCATCCAGCGTCAGCAACATCACAGAACAGTGAGTTTAGGACAAAAAATGGAGTCCTGAGGCGTCCTCAAGTCCATTTTCTTCACATTTTTTACACTCAACTTGATTCCCCGATGTATCATTCATTAAAACACATCGTCAAATGACACTTCTAGATACGTGATGAAATATTTCCATAACTTCATTACTTCGATTATATCACGTATACGAGGACAAACGTTACATAATTTACTCAAAAGCTTAATGCTCCAACGCCCTTGGTAATATCCCGATAATTATTCATCTTTAAATTATCGGGATGTTACATGCCTACTCTTCCTATAAGAATCTCAACAAAGGTTGCGAGGTTATTAAACGAAAGAAAAGGAAAGAAAAGAAAGAATAAAAAGACATATTTTTATTAAATTTTATTTCATACTCATATTATATTATGTATCTCTTATTGAGCGTTAGATTTATAGTTTAAACTTTGGGATATAGGTAATGATGATTTTACAAAGGATTATGATAATAAGAACAATTGATAGCGCGGTTGAAGCGGAAAATCTCATGGACGAAGTCAAAACGTTGTTGAAACAAAGTTTACCCTTGGATGAGGATTTGAAGGAAACAGAGGAAAAAGAGACTTTTTATTTTAATTATGTTTTTTATTAGTTGGATTTTGTTTGAACTATCTATATTTATTTTACAATGGGTTTTACTACGTTGAATATAAAAGAGATTTATTTTCAAGACTTTCACTGTGTATGGTTTTAAAGACACGATTTTGATGTATGGTATATAAAAAAATGGCAAGAAAATAGTTTTAATGATTCAGGGCATTACAAATGCAGATAATAAACCTAAAGCCATCTCTAACACCACTTGGAGGATTCGGCATACGTTAAGAACAGATCGTGTAATGCCCCAGAGCATTAAAACATCTTTCTTTAATTTTTTTAAACTATGCATTCATAGAAAATCGGGTCATGTAACGACCCAGTTTTTCTTACCTTAAAAATCGTGTAAAGTTTAAAACTTTTCTTTTCCGTTTATAAAACATTAGTAGAAGTCTTTCTTTAAAACCTTTTAAATTAAAATCAGAGTTTTTTTTCTTAAAAACCCAATCGTTAAAACATCTTACTTAAAACTTATTACTTAAATATATTAATAGCGTAAGACTTTATTTATAAAATCTTTTTTTCTCATTTTATAGTGGAAGCATAAATAAATAATTCATTAAAGAACAATAAACAAACCATTTACTTATTATTTACAAAATTCTTTTATCTTTAATACCATTAGCCTAGCCAGCCACAAGTCTCGCCTGTGCAAATTCTTCATCAGTTGCTCCTTAATCTGTTCGTCATATTCACTCGTGCTTGTACCAACATCGCAAGACATAACCTATGAGCCTAACGCTCAGTAAGTGATAGAACTTAAATGCTAAATGCACATGTTGTGCCACTTTAAAACCATATGCAGTTTCTTTATTTTTTTTTCTTTTATCTTTTATTTTTTCACGCGTTCGTACTTTCATTCTGTTTCTATTTCCGTTCTTGTTTTTGTATCCATTTTGGTATCTATGATCGTATGTGTTTTAGTATCTGTTCCAGTGTCTATTTTCGTTTCTGTATTCGTATCCATATCTATATCCGTTTCCGTTTCTGGAAACTCGTATCTGTTTCTGTTTCTAGAAACTCATTTCCATTTCTGTTTTCGTTTCTGTTTCTATTCCTGTTCCCGTATCGGTATCTGTGCTCGTACCATTTTCGTATCTGTTTCTGTTTCCCTTCCTGTATCCGTATCCGTATACGTTTCTCTTTTCATATTCTTTCCTTTACTTATCTTTTCTTTTCTTTTCTTTTACGTTCAGGTTATGTGTCGGGCATTACTTATCCGGACCACACAACCCCTTTTATTTTCTTTTCTTTTGTTCCTGTGTCAGGCTTGACCTACTGGATCATAAGAACCTTTATCTTTTATTACTTGGGTTGCTAGACATTACCTAACTGGACCAACCCTTTTTTATCTTTCTTAATCGTTTCTTTGTACTTTCTTTTCATTTTTCGTTCCTTTTCAAAATCGTGCATGAAAATCATTTTCGTAGACTTTGAAAAACGTGATGCATGATGCTCGTGAATGCATACAATTTCTAACATATAATTAAAGGAACCTAATAGTGCAAGCAACATACAATTCATAGAACATGCTTTATGAAATGGTAGACGTGCTAATTAAAACTGTAGACATGCTGAGAAAGCAATAGACATACTTATAAAAAGTAGACATGCTTAGAAAGCAATAGGCATGATATTAAAACTATAGACATGCTCGTAAAATTGTATACATGATCATAAAACTATAAACATGTTCAATATCTATCAAAGCAGTAAACAAGCAAATGTGCATATCCTATTCTTGCGATGTATGGCCCTAAGGACCAAAGTACACACATATCACTTACCTCGATTGCTTAAAGCACTCAATGCTTATTCGTTATCTTTTCCTTTTCTTTTAGTACCTTCACAATTCAATAACATTTAATTATTAATCTAATCAATTGATCAATTTATTAATCTCAACGTCTTTTCCTATCTTTAATTCTTATTTATTACTTAGTTTCATAATCTAACTTCAACTAATCGCACAATAGTCCTAGGCAACCATTAATGCCTAAAACAGAATATAACCATCCTAATATCCATGTTTAACCAATTAACAACTTGAGCACATAAAGATGTAAAACACATTCAAGCGGGGTATACCAATATCCAATAATAACCCAACAGTAGAGATTCAAATCAGAAACCAACGGAGAGCATTATAATCGAACCAATCAGAGCCTATAATCACACTATACTTTATCCTTAACCTTATTATTCTACAAAGATCTAGCAGTAGACAATTAATCTTTTCGATGCATTCAATAACAGAATATAAGAACCCAATCCCAATGACATATTAGAAGTGAGTACGATATTATTCCTAATTAATGTCGTACCAAAATGCTATAATCCAAATACATTGAATAACAGTTTCCATTAACTATAATTTAACAACCAATAGAACATGCTTATTATTCTTTTTATCTAAATAGAATGGCAGCAGTAAAATCTCCCACTGATAACAACAGCGGAGTACAAAAAGCAAGGTATATTTATGCTTCATTATAGAACAACAAGGATAATAGCTAAAACCATCCAAAACAAACAATCGAAATCTAATCCAAGATCAATCACAACAGTAGATTTTCAACAACCAACACAACTCGGTAGTATGACGAAATCCATAACAGCACCTAACATTCTAACATGTCATCGACAACAACCCAGCATAAATAAAATAGAGCATACATCCATCACAGAACCAAGGAGTAAAAACCAACCAAGGCCATTCAAACAACAGAGCAGAGCATACGTATTTCCCATCCTTCAGGAACAATAATAAGTAACCAAAGAAAATCTTCCGTTAACTCCGCATATATTCAGTCACTATCTAGAAATATATAATTTATCTTGCGGAACATAATTTCCCAACCAATTAACCAAAATGCAGTGAATCACAGGGGTATTATTCAGCAGAGTATAATCTATCCATTAATAGAGTATTTAAACAATTCAATCACATCGCTTAGTAGTGAGAAAATCACCAAAATCCTTACACATATCCAACGTAGCAGTAAGCAACCGAGGATCATAATAAAATTTACATATTCATCAGGGACAATCAAAATAGGGAACATCCTTCATATCTCATAACTCCATCAATGGAAAGAAAGAGATATCCTTTTACCTGAAGGACCGAGACCAAAAGTATGGAGTTCTCATTTGTTATTATTTCCTTTGTAGTTCATGCTCTAGAGATGACCTCCAACGCTCACATGGTTCATAGCTCTCACACTCACTGCCCCTCTCAACTCCTTTCTCTGCCTTGACCAAAAACCACTAGCAGCTCTCCCAATTTCCTCTAATCCTTCCGTACTTATACCCAGATGACTAGGTTTGAAATGCTTAACAACTTATCTCACAATTCCAAGCGATGGGTGCCGATTTTTTGGCCATATCATTGTTGCCCCTGCCTTGCCACCAAACCACACGCCATCGTCCTTCACCAAGCAAGAACCAGTGGACTGGTTTGGACCGAACCGCAAGTTAGACCAGCCGCATCCTTTGTGAACCAAAGCTCCAGCCCTTGCCATTCCCTGTGTCGATCGCAGCGTTGCCGTTGTCACCACTCTTTTCCTGTCAATCACTGCCAATTAACCAAAATCAACATAGCACCAAATACATGCAACTCACCTCGACTTGGTGCTGCCTCAATCCATCCCGCGAAGCCCGAGATCGCCGCACCGCCTTGAGCATAACCAAAGTTGCATGCTCGCCGCCGAATAGCGTACTCGAGCCCGAGCCCGAGCCTGAGTGTTCACGTCGTTCTTCGTCTCGGTTTCCCTCACTCTCATCGTCCCATATCTCCCTCTCTCTCTCTCTCTCTCTCTCTCTCTCTCTCTCTCTCTCTCTCTCGGTTCTTCAGCAAACACGGGCAAATTGAACCTCCCTTCCCTTTTGATTTCCAAACCAGACCAAAACAGCGTGAACCGGTTTGGCTAAACCAGTTTAGCCATTCATTTCTCCCTCTTTAATCCCCTTTATTCTAATTCTTCACTTAATATTCATTTAATTATCCTCCAATTATACCTCACTATTTTAACCCTAATTATCATCCCAATAATTTCGTTAAATTATAATCTATTGAATACGTCATTGGTAATACCCCGATAATTATCCAATTAATGCGAATATCTCCAATTACTTTCCAATTATTCTTATTAAATTCTGATATGAAAAGTTGGAGTATTGCATAAATTCATACTTTTGAAACATACTCACGAAAGTCTTTAAAATGAATTTCTTTTGAAGTCTAAGCTTAGTAAAACCTAATGATAATTAAATATCCTTTTTAAAACCATGCAGCAAGAGTCTTAACAAAACTTATCTAAAGTTAAACATAGTGAAACCATTCTTTAAACTAACGAAAAGTATTTATAAATATGTTTTTACTTAAATCATAACAATAATAAATATACTTCTTAACAAAAAGGGATTGCATTTTTAAGATCCATCTTTCTTTTAATTCTCGCCCACGAGCCAATATTGCTTCGGCAATGCTCGAGCTTTGCCAATTAGATATCCTCTTCAATTGCACTATCAATTGTTTCCAACATCATGTTCCTTAAAACTTCGTCCTTACCTACATCACAAAGTTCAGCTATGAGCCTAATGCTCAATAAGAGATGTATAATATAAGCATAACTATAAAATACAACATGTAACATGACTATGAGATGCACAATGTAAAAACTATGTCTTTTCAGCCAACAATCTTTTTCTTTTTCTTTCACTTTACAATCTGATTGTTGTGGTCATTCGGTCTAAAGGAGAGAGTAACACCATTTGGTCCACCTTATGCATGATAGTTAACTTGAGTCCATGCCCACAATGACCCTTTACATTTATTCAGTTCTTTTTTTATTCTTTATTATCTTTCTTAAGAAAAAATTTTCATAAATGTATGTACATTCATAAACATATCAATAACAAGTCCTTGATCCATAGCCCGTAGCATCCTAATCCAGAACGTGGACAGTAACATTAAGTAGTAAATATATCCTCGACCATCATGATATCAGTCATCATATTCATAACATAATAACTAGTCAAACCTCTAATCTATAAGCATGAAACACACATCATTTAACATGTCCTCGATCAACAGCTTTAGGAATCATAGAAAACATAACTTAAGCATAACAATAAACATATCCTAATCATAAAAATAATCATATATTTGAAACTCACAAGGAGAGTATCTCATTCAATCAAAAAATCCATCAAGCAATACATATCCTTAGAATCAGACCAAGAACATCATATTCTATTAGACAAACCATCAACATATCCTTGAGCATTACCTAATCAGTTAATAAGATCATAACCTAAGAGCTAGAAACATCCAAACAATCCTAGCGTCTTTGTGATGCATGCTAAAGGCCAAACACATCCAACATCACTTACTCGGATATCCTCATGAAGGTCTGACCATTCCCAAACTCATTCTTATGCTACCTTTCCGTTAGATAAACAAAGAACTAGTTGTTAAGTGAATAACCCAACTAATTCACATTGTCAAAAGTAACTTGGAACCTACCATGAGAATCTTGGAGGAAAGCTAACCCGAGAGTTTGAGAGAAAGTTCTCATCGTCTCCCCCGACTTCTAGGGTAACTAGGGTTTCAACCTAACTTTTCGGCTTTTGGAAGAAGGAGAAGTGATTTTGCAGGTTGCTGGAATTTGTGAAAGAGGAGTGTGATAGAGATTGTGCAGAAGGATGTCTCTGAAGAAAAATGGAGTTCTGCTTCTGTGTTTAGTTTCCAGGTTCCAAGTTCTTCAGGTAAGCAAAACTTCTCTGATGGTTGATTTCCTTAGTTTTGGTTTTTACACAGTGAGCATGAATTGTTGCTTTTCTTCGATGAATGTATGAGAAATGTATGCTGCTTGTTTTGTTACTGTGAGTTTGCATGAAAGTATGTGATTATTGGATGTGAAACTACTATTGTTGGTTATGTTTGTGTGCATACTCTCTGTTGATTATTATTAGATAAATAAATTCTGGAAATTGGATTAGACTTTGGATATATATCGATTAAGGTTATAGTCTGTTGAATTGTATTGGGTTCACTATTGGATATATTCTGGAAACTAGATGAAGTCATTGTATGTATGCTAAGTAGAATATACGTATCATGGTGATATTCATGAGGTTGGTCCATGATATATGCTTAGGTTTTATATTGTGTTTATTCAATAACAATTTGGAAACACAATGTTAAGTTGGTTTTAATTTCCTGCTATATTGGATGTTAAGGTTCAAGGTAATAAGTTGGGAAATAATACTACAGTCAGAATTTGGATAGAGTTGTTAGTAATGGGTGAAGTGATAAGTGTAGGAAATAAGGAATATTGTTATGCATATTGGTCAGAGAATTACTTAAGGAATATTGTTATGCATATTGGTTGGAGAACTACTATTGATGTTCGTATGCTCAATTATGAATAGGTATTGAGGAGGAGAAACTTTAAGTGCTAAGTCTCTAAAGCTAAAGACTCCAGGTAAGTGGTACTGCATGTATTTTGTTCGAAAGAGCATACATCACAAGAATTAGGGTTTGTTTGTTTGATTGCTTTTTATGAATTGTATGTTTATTAGATTTAAGTTCAGTTTCTTAGTTAGAAATGGATCACGTTTTGAAGATACGATAGATGAACACGTTTCCCGTTAGATAGAATTTGTATGCTCACAACAACGTTAAAACAAGGAATCCTAAAGTATACGAAAGTGAATAAACATAAATAGGTGGTTAGGGATGTGGGTTCTTGCGTTGGTCACTTAGGTGTGTGCCACGGGATGACCACCTTGTGCATAAACAGCTCTATCTTGTCAAGTTGACATCTCTAACACTTGGATGGGTAACTAAAACTACATGAAATTGGAACTGTAACATAATTAAATGGAATAACTGTAAATCGCTGTTTGTGTGGTCTGGTTGATTACGCCCAATATATAAACATAATAAATAACAGTAAAAGATAAATAAGTAAAGGATAGGCAAAATAGAAAACTTTGTACAAACTTTATAGGTTACAGGTGTGTTTCATGTTTTATATTTATACCGCTTACTAAGCTTTAGGCTCATAGTTAGGTTCTGTGATGTAGCTAAGGAGCCAATGATTGGATAGAGCTTGTTGAGGATGTAACTGATGGGTTGTTGCTGTGTTGAGCTATTTGTGCTGTTGGAGATGTTGACCTTAGGGGTTATGGCTCACGGAAATGGGATAAGCGAATTTAATTGTTTTAAGAGTTTCAAAATACTTTCAAGTGTTTATTGGTCTTAAATTATTTTAAGTTAATGTTTTAGCAATGTTTGTTTAAATGACTTTTAAACTACTGGTTTGTAATATTTTATATGGTTAATACTTCAGCTGTTTGTTACTCTGGTTTTCCCTCACAAGTGTTTTAAAGGAAAGAAAATTTTTATATGGTAAAAAACTTTACGAGATGTTACATAAAGACTCGCAAACAGAGAACCACGCAGGAGTAAATCTCATGAAAATTGCATCCTTAATCTATCTTTTCCTAAACAGTCTAAGAATTAAATCGTGGCTCGCAAGAAACCTATAAACTATCATATTTTGCCCGAGCTACAGTGGACACGCAAACGGCCGTAGGGGACATCCGCAACAGCTTGCTCGCCTAATGGCCAACAGCCACGTCAACTCTAAATTCACATTCGCGATCGCCCAAGCAACCATGGATGCCTGCATTGCCTCAAAAGCATTCCCTAATCCAAAGGCTCACTGTTTGCCACGTATGCTAATCTATCGTTAAATCACCTTCGGGGATGCTAACGCTCTCGTGCACACCAGCATCATAGTGAAATCATTAAATCCGACGACGACATTTCATTCGATCAAAATAAGGTCGCAAACACCAAACGATCTGCAGAAGCAAACGCTTATGCTAATCTAATCCAATGTCTCTGCTTCATTTCGCGTGCAAGCAGCAACGAACGCTTTCGTAGAAGAATCTTTCCTTAATCTAACAGTCTACATTTCTTCTATATTCCTTCCGCTAATCTAATCCCACAGTTTAGCAGTCTCTCGCACTTACGACATCAAACACTCCCGCAGAAGCATCTTTTTTCTTAATCCTGGGATCTACATTTCTTTTGCTAAACTGATCCAACGATTCAACGCTCATCTACATCCAAGCAGCATCTAACACTTCTGCGGAGAATCTTTCACCATCCTAAACGATCGTAGTCGTTCCTAAACCTCATCCAACGGCTCCTAAAACATATGATCCCTCCTACACTTATGTCCTTGATTCCACAACATGAAATATTAAACTAAACACTTAAACTTTCTTCCTTAACCGTCGATTATACATTATTTCTTTACTAATTTTATTATATTTGATTTTTCTGACTCTTTAATAATTTTTATTTTATTTTATTATCTATAAAATAAACTTCATTATTTAATCTTTTTTAAATCCATTAATATATAATAATATCTAACTCTTTCATTTTAGTTTTCCAAATTTTTTTATTTATTTAATAATTCATGTATTTTTATTCCTTTATTTTAACTTTCATAATTTCCACTATTTATTTAATAATTCTATTATTTTAAATCCTTCATTAAAATTCTCCAATTAATCTATAATTTATTAAATTCTAATTTTTTGTGTTTATATAATTAAACTATTTGTGAAAATCTCAGGTGTCACAGATTGTCCTTAGCACAACAAAACACCCACATATTTCTTTTCTCATTTCTCCTCTCTTCTTTATTTACTTAATTTTTTGTTTTGATTATTACACTAAACCATGTTTTTTTGTAGATTGATTTAATTAAAGTTTGTGTTTTTAATTCTGTTATGAGTTATTTCTTTTTGTCGTGGGTTTGATGGAATAGACACTATTGATTTAATTGATGATTCTCCCTTTTTAATCTTGCTACTCTGTTTTTGGATTTGATTCATCCTAATTGAATTGATTTTATTGACTAATACCAATTGAAGTGATTTTATCAAAAGGAAGAACTTTGATAGGTGTTCAGAAAGAAGAGTTAAAGATGAGATTTCAAAATTAAAAGATGGCATTCAAGGTTTGTGAAGACATCAAATATCCCAATATTTCTTATGAATGTTTTAGACTTGATGTGATCAAGGACGTCAATAATAAGAAGTTTGCAAAGAATTATTTTGGCATTTTTAATTTGAGAGTTGAAGATGAACATGCAATTATTAAGCAAATTGGCCCACTCAACTCAAATATTAAAATAGTGGAAACAATGATGCAAAGTGAGTCGGTAGATAATAAATCAAAAAGAAGAAAGGGCACGATAGAAAATTTCTTGGAAATGACTTAATACAAATTTTTAAGGTCAATGGTCAACCTGAAAAGCAATATATCAGTGGCATAATTGATCGAGGTAAGTCAGGTAACTGAAAAAGAAATTCATATAATTAGTTTTTTTCTTAATAAAAAAAGTTTTTTTTTTTTGTGAACAGTTGGGACACTTATCAAGATAAGTTTGGGGGTGGTTCATTTGATCATATCAGCATTCTAGTATGTTAGCATTTCAACATGTTTCCCTTGAATATATTTAGTAGTACATTGTTTTTATTTTTTCTAACATATATTTGTATTTTAAGTCCATTTCATAGTTTCGCCAACTACTCGTACGAGGTACGCTTGTTATAACTTATAATCTATAGTTGAAATATTATTTATTTTCAGTAACATAGTGTGCATAAATAGAGCATAACAAGGTACATACCTCTCTCTTTTCCACCTCAATGTTGCATTAGGTTAATCATAACACTTGTTTGACATTCCATATAATGTTAGTTTAATGTTCAATAAGATGACACACCAATGATATAACCAAATTTGATACACAAATAATAAATAATAAACACGTACACATGTTTAAACAAAAATTTATGAATTCTTATTTACCGCACTTGAGAATCCTCAACTTAGAGCACTTAGCCTTAGTCAATGTATTAGCTGAATACTTATAGAAAATTTATGTGATATTAAGGTAGACAAGTAATTAGTTAGGTAAATTGTAGATTTACTCAATTATTGAAATTACTTTAGGTCTCTTTGATATTATTGTAACATTCGGAAGTTTATCTTCTTTTGACGTTAAGATAATATGAAGAACAAATAGAGAATTAGATTTTGTCTACAGTTTCTCGAGGGGCTGAAGGTTTTCATTGTGGAAAGAGTTAAATTAAATGAATGTCGTCATTTTCAAAGGAAAAACGACAGAGTGTTAGTATCCGAGAAAGTGAATGTGTCCACATAAGGTAAGTTATGTAAAAGAAACATCCTCTTATTATGGTATGAATTGTATTCACAGAAAAAAAAAAAAAAAAAAAAAACGTGTGCGGTGCATAAATAAAGAGAGGAATGACGTTGTATTAAAAGAAGGAATGTCTGCCCATGGAAAGGAACGCGTCTGTGGTGGATAAACAAAGCAAGGGACATTGTCATTTTGACTAATGGAGTGGGCTAAACAATCAAAATTGAGGAAACGAACACGTCCGTGGAATGGAAACTGTAAGAAATGCAGGAGAGTTTGTATCCACGAAAAAGAATGTGTCTGCATGATGTCGTAGCATTCTATGATTGGTGGAACTTGTAATGGATGGAGGAATATTCATAGCGAATATTAGCTACCAGAGCATATGTGTTCGCAATGATAGAATTATGCTTCCACGATTGGAAAACACGCATTAGTAAGGACTGTCTAAATCACCAATAGGTATATTCATTCGTTTAAGAAAGGAAACAAAACCATAAATTAGCAACTTCTTGGTTGAAGGGGTGTGATTAACAAGGCATTAAAGAATGTATTAGGATGCTTTTCGGTGATTAAAAGAGAAAGGAAAGCTTTTCATTTTTGTGTTAAGCTGACAAGAAAGGAGTGAAAGGTAAGAATTCTCTTTGAACTGACAGAAGGGTCTTTGGCTCAAAGAAGATAAGGACTTGACAGTGGGTGTTATGTAGAGACCACAAAAGTAGTGTTGCATGTGTATGGCTCGACAGCCTATACCGCAATGTGCTAAGAAGTTCTGTTTGTTTTGTTTGCTAGTTTCACTTATGATGACTGAAGAATGTATTGCTTTGTTAATTGGGATGATAGGTGATATGTTCTTTTGTGGTATGTGTTGATGTTGAAGTTTTTTGTTTAGTTTGCTTTGAGACGTTGCTTTCTATTCACAACAAAAGTTAAAATATGATGAATATATATAAGTAGGGGTAACATCCCCCAATGCTCCCAGTACAATATTGTCCGCCTTGGGCCGAGGCCCACACGATTTTGTTTTTGAGGTTAGCCTAAAGCACGTTGTACTAGGTAGGGAGGGGAACCCTACTAATAAACCATGCATTTTCTACTCTCTCAAATGATGTGAGATTGTGCACCCCTACTGATATGGGCTGGACCCACACTTGGATCTTTCCTGGCCTTCACAGGGCAGACTATCACAATCTCCTCCTCTTGGGGACCCGACGTCTTCATCGACCATACTTCTGGTTGGTCGAACCCACACTTGGGCCTTTTTTGGCCTTCATAGGGTGGGCTGC
>CM039480.1:3491700-3533495 GCA_022433065.1 Begonia loranthoides | reverse complement strand
TTGTGATTCCTTATTTCACTTTAAATTTTGAGTAAGACTTTTGGATATGTTATAGGTGAAAAATGTATAGTAAGGAAGAACAACGGGAGGAACTTCCTCACAAAGGTAAAATTTTAAAAATAATAATACTAATAATAAAAATACAAGAGAATCTTGAATAAGGTGCATGAATCATAGTGATGGAGATTGATCTAAAAGGTTGTCGTAGAAAAATGTTGTATATTTACCCAGGTAATTATAAGTATGTACATAATTTGCATAAATTATTCAGAGTAGTTAGTTAATTGTGTAAAAAATAGAAATTTTATAATAATAATTTCATTGTGTAAATTTTTTGCCTCATATTCATTCAAGATATTTGGAGTTGACTCATTTGTCATGTAGCGACCACGTGAAAAGTTTTTGTAAGTTCGTCAAATTGGTGGAAGTTGTGATTTATGGCATGGTGATGTATGATAGTAATGCTCAGTAAGTAAGAATTACCACAGGTCAAGTTATGTAACATTTAGAACTCAAAATGATTGAACTCAATGATTTATTTGATATATAATATATTATTTATAGTATATTAGATATTTCATAATTTAGATAAAGGTGTTTTATTTATAAGAAGAGTGAAACCCCTTACCTATTATTCAATCGATCGACACATGCGCTTGCGCACAAGAAAGAAAGAGAGAGAGAGAGAGAGAGAGAGAGAGAGAGAGAGAGAGAGAGAGAGAGAGAGATTGAAAGAGAAGTAAGAGTTTTGGCAATAGTGAGGCTTGAGGAACATTTGCGAGGCTTTGATCTTTGGCTTTTATGAAGAGATTTCAAAGGTATGTCATTTCCTCTACTTTTTTTTTTTTTGCATTCCAAGTTTAGGTTATCTATTGGTTTTGGATTCAAGCTTGGAAACTCAAATTGATAAACTATCTCAGCAATGTTTGGTTAAATTTAGAGTTTATGTAATGGTTTAGACTGATAGAAGGCAAAAATCAGTGAATGGGGACACATTTTCCTTACAATTTATGGCTGAAAATGTTGTCCCAAGTCAATTGCTAGGTGAGCTCGATCGATCGTGGGAGTGTCTCTTTAGATCGCTAGAGAGCAATGCAGAATTGGTCATCCGCACTTGGATCAACGTCCACGGCAGACCCTATATGTTCTTACGGGTCATCCGCACTTTGACAGGACGTCTACGAATGGAAATAGGCCTCCTTGTGGGTTGTCTACACTTGGACCAGATGTCTACAATAGACCCAAAGTGTCTGTGCCGGTTGTCCACTATAGGATCCAGATGACCGCAGCAATCCTTTTAGGTTAAAATTTTTAGCGCCTGTGCGAAGTTCGAGGCCATGACCTTTTTCCTTCTAGTTTGGATTCCTAGTCTTGGTATAGCACATATTTTGTACTTTTCTCTTGAGTTTGGATAGGGACTCATTATGGTTGGCTCTATTATAGTTTCAGACAACTTCATGGATTTAGATTAGATTCACGAGGAAGTTATAGCTCCATTTTCTTAGAAAGGTCGTTGCAAAGGTAGGAATTTTATACTTTACTATTTTTCATTGCATCATGTTTTTAAAACCGTATGTTGTTGGTTACCATATACGAAAATATGATGGGGACTGTTTGACAATACATCAACTTTTATACTATATGTATGTGAGTTTACACATTTACATTCACGTACATGGTATTTCATTGTTGTTTTGTTATGTTTATAGGAGGATGAATCCTCTTGATACTTTGGACGGTCAGGGTGTCAAAGTATCATGAGGCTATCCTAGTACACTTCTACTGTGTAAAGGTGTTTTTTTTTGTGCTTTGTGTGAAAGTATGTAATAGGGTAGTGATGATGCGCTCCTTGGGTTTCGAATCCCTAAACTTAATCATGGTTTATTTTTTTTTTAGTTGTATCATCACTGAATGGTTCAATGACAACCCTTATGTTGCGACTTGATCTTCAAATCACCCTCACAAACCTTCCTCTTAGCTTCTGAAGTGTTACCATAGTTGGCTAAGTATCGAACGATCTTTTGATGACTGTCTCATCGGTGACTCGTGGTTCTAAAATGATTGTAAATTCATGTATGATAGTATCGTTTTGATTCTTCATGGTTTTGACATGAAAAGGTAAAACCAGTTTTACATACATTGCATTTAATATAAACTATCTGTTGAATTATTCACTCACCCCAATGACCCCATCCATCTTAGGTAAAGCCAAGGGTAGCAATGTAATACTCGATTTTCGTACCAGAATTAATTAGGGATAATTGAGATTTATTTGATAAGAAAATTGATTGGGGGAATATTTGGATAATAATCAAAGATTTATTTAACGAGAAATTAATTTGGGTAACCGAATCAAATAATTTAAATTGGACCGATAATTATCATCAAGTAATATTCGGAGAAAAGAAAATTTGAATTGGGATGAAAATAATTAAATGAAGAATTTAATTATTTAAAAGAAAGTAAAAATGAGGAATTAAATAAATGGAAGAAAAATGAATATAAGGTGAAGTGAAGGAGTTGAATCGGTTCAGCTTGTGAACTGGTTCAGGGATGGTCTACGGTTAATGGAAAAACAAAGGGGGGGAGGGGATTTAATTTGGCCCCTAGCCCTTCACGACGAACAGAGAGAAAACGAGAGGGAGAGAGAGAAAGAGCGATCGGGGGGAAGGACGACAAGTGGAAGGACGACGGCGGAGGGAGCGAGCTCGGGCTCAGGACGTCTCTCGCTACGCATTGCTGGCATCTGGCTTTCGCATTGTCCGACGCTTAGTGAGCAAACGGCCGGCTAGGGCTCGGTGTGCCGCCGCTTTGGAGTTGAATTTGGAGTTGCGAATTGTTGGTGGAGGTAAGTAGATAGTCTATGTTTAGTGTTTTTCTTCCTGGCTTCTGGTTATGGTTGATTTGGCATCGACAGAGTTGATTTGGCGAAGAGAATGGCGATAGTGGCAGGGCTTTGATTTGCTGGGGATCAGTTCGGGTCCGGTTCTGTTGGTCCATTATTGAATCAGTTGTTTCAATTGGTCTGGCTGGCAGGATAAGGGCTTCCACATGGCTATCGCGTATTGGACCACTTTCCTTGAATTGGGTAGTTTTCCCATCAACCAGTGAAGTCTCCTCTGCCTATAAATCAATGGCAGTGAATAGGTAAGCATGTTGGACTTTTCATTTGATTACAGAGGGCAGGTGAGACGGAGGGAAAGGAAGAGTCAAACTTTGGAGAGATTGGGACCAAGAGAAAAATGAGTGAGTGACAGTGGGATGTGAATCTTTGGAGTGTGATCCGAGTGAAGAATGAGGATGCAAGGAAGGTTGGAGTTGCTGGAGTTGCTTCTGGTCTGCCTGTTTTCTGGTGATGACCAAGAGATGGCTAGTTGAGAGGCAGAGTTGAGGTTCAGAGATGAGGACAAAGTACGAGGATGGATGTGGTGATGCTCTTGGCCCCGGTAAGATGGTTGTTGTTTACTTTTTTGGATTCTGTTTTTGAGTGTTGTTTGGTTGTTGTCTATAATTATGGATGTAGCTACTGACTTTAGTGTTTTGTGATAATAAATTTATCCTCTGTTGGATTCTGGATAAGTTTATTGGATGGAATGAATAATCTGCTGCTTGTGGATTTTAAGTGGTTTTGAATGGTATTGGTTCCTTGTTGCTATTGTTTTGTTGGGTGTCGATGATGGCCTCTGTTGTTTAATTGTGTTCATCGATGCTTTTTGTTACTGATGAATTGTGATAATATGTAGAAGATAAAGGATGAAAGGGACTCTGTGATTTGCTGTGGCAATGTGGATATTGTTGAGAAGTGTTTGGATAAATGTTCTCTGTCTATTTCATTTTTGAATGGAAGAGTTATATTCTGTTGGAATGCTTTATTTGGTCGGGTGTATGTTATGGGAAGTCAATGCTCCGTTGATAATCTGTTAACTATAAATGGAGAATTTTGTTAAGTTGGAATTGCTATTGTTGTAGTTATCGAAAATGTTAATAAGAGACTGTTAAACTGTTGGTTGGAAGTTAGATATTAGAAGTGTTATTTTGCATGAAAATAAACCTGTTAAATTACAGCTTTTGGTATTATACTCTATTGGTCGAGAATTGAGATATTAATTGGACGAAGACATGATAATAATTGGAAACAAATATCGAGGATAATTTATTGAGCTAAGCAAGAATTAATGAAACAGTTTTAATTAGGAGATTTTATTCAGTAACGAGAAATTTGGATAGAAAGACGTTAAGATTTAATGGGTAGATTAAACAATTCTATTAATGAATGAATGTTTCTAAATGTGAAGGTACTAAAAAGAAAGAAGATAGCAATTAAGTAAGAATGCAACGCATCCAAGTAAGTGATACGCATGTGCTTTGGTCTTCGGACCCTACATCGCAAGAATCAGAACTTTGTTTGCTGACTGTTTACTGCTTTACTAGAATATTTAGGTTATTTACTGCTTTACCAGATATTGAGCATGTTCCGTGAATTGTAATGTTGTTCGCTTGGTGTTTATTAGAATTAGGTTCTTTTAATTATATGTTTAATTGATGAGCATGTTTCGCTGTTACATAGAGATGTAATTGAACTGTATGCATTCACGAGCATCATGCATCATGGTTTTCAAACTTATACGAAAATGGTTTTAAGCATGGTTTTGTAAAGAAAACGGAATCAAATATTAAATAGTAAATAATAAAGTAAAGTAAAGAAAAAGATAGTAGCTTGAGCGAATTATTCCCCCATGGTTAGAGGTTTGGTTGACGTGCTTCCCATAGTTTAAGGCTTTCGCACGTAACTCATAAATAGAGGCTTAGTGGACATGGTCTCCATGGTTAGAGACTTTGGGTGGATTAGTCCCCCAATGGTTGAGCTACATTCCAATGGTAACTAGTTGAGGCTTTGACATGTAACTCATAAAGAGAGGCTTGGTGAACATTGGCCCCATGGTTAGAGGCTTTGGGTTGATTCATCCCCCAATGGTTGAGTTGCATCCTAATGTTAGATGGTTAAGGCTTTGGTGTTGAACTCAAACTCATAAATAGAGGTAGTGGACATGGTCCCCATGGTTAGAGACTTTGGGTGGATTAGTCCCCCATTGGTTAAGGCTAGAGTTGAATACCAAAGGCAGAAGAATAAATAGAGGCTTGGTGGACATGGTTCCCATGGTTAGAGGCTTTGGATGGATTAGTCCTCCATTGGTTGAGGCTTGAGTTGAATACTAAAGGCAAAACAATAAATAGAGGCTTGGTGGACATGGTCCCCATGGTTAGAGGCTTTGGATGGATTAGTCCTCCATTGGTTGAGGCTTGAGTTGAATACCAAAGGCAGAATATTAAAGGTAAGATCAAGAAAACAGTAAAAGAAAAGACAGAAGCGAAATATAAACGGAAAACAAAAAGAGATTTTAAAAGCTGCATGACATGTGCATTATACCTTTTATTTTATATCACTTACTGAGCCTTAGGCTCATTAGATTAAGTCTTGTGATGTAGGTATGTACGAGAAACAAGAGAAACAGATCAAAGTCAGTTGATGAACGATTTGCACGAGTGGATCTTGTGGCTGGCTGGGCTAAAAATTAAATGAAAATTATTTATAAAAGGGTTTGTAAATTATTTAATATTCTTTAATGCTTTGTTTTAATTCTGCTGCGTTTCAGAAAAAGGATTTTATTACTTCCGCTGCAATTGATAAATGTTTTAAGTAAAGAGTTTTAATGATCGAGTTTTATAAAGAAAAAATATTCTGACGTTTTTATAAAAGAAAAGTTTTAAATTTTATGCATTTTTTTAGTAAATAAAATCGGGTCATTAAAAGCAAAGAGTAGTTGATCAGTGGTACATTTCCCCTTTCTTTCCCTTAAATTTCGTCAAAGTGATATTTGTGCTGGTGAGGACATATTTCAATTTGGGTATGTATAAGATTATTTCAATGATAATTGGGGTTTGGATTTGATGCAAAATGTTTATTATATTTAAGCTATTATTTCTTGTAATCACTATGTAGACCTAGGTCCATCTCGTATGGGCTATGCCTTTCAATGTGTTCAAGTCTTTTGATGCGAACCTGGCATTGGGTTGAATTGGGTCCTTTCCGAGGATTGAGATGTTCGATCTAGTGTTTCTTTTTGGGCTTCCTCCGAATTGTGACAAATCATGAGATACTATTATCACACACACACAAGAGTTCGAAGGTAAGGTACCTATGAATTCAAAAGTCTTAGTTTTTGTGTGTTGACGTGTTTACTATTTATTTTATAATGTTTGGTGTGTTTGAGAGTACGAGGCATTATTTTTTTCCTTATTGTTCATTTCATTTTATTTTAATGTTGTTCATTTCATTTTATTTTAATGTTGACTTTTGCTCAAGAACTAGCAAAATATTAATTTTAGGAATATTTGATTATAGGTTTTAAGCCTATTATTAAATAATCATAAATGTGATGTTTTGTAAAAAAATCAAAATTAATTGTTACCTATCTATAGTTTTTATTTTTTAGGCATGAGGATAAAATATTGGACAAAGAAAGCAAGAAGTCATGAATTCAACATTAAACTGCGAGCGTAAAAAGTGGAAGTCAAAGCCTAATAAATAGGAAAAATTGAAAAGTACAAAAGTCGACAAAATAGTTAAAAAGCTGCAGCATTCTTAGAAAATATGCCTCAACATTTCCATCCTGAATTAAAGAAAAAAGTGATGAAGAATTTATGCCGCGACATTCTCAACAATTAGGCTACAACATCTCTATTTGAAAATTTAGAAAGTCATTTTTTGCAATCAAATTGTGCCCTTCTGTAGACAAAAGTCATGACGTTTTAGTATAGCCTCAACATTATTCTTTCTATGCAACAATGTTTTGATGAAATTTGAAGATTTATCTTCGATTAAGAGCTAATTTTGGAGATACAAACTTGTCTATATAAATACATGTATTTATGTGTGACGCCCCGCGTCAAAAATCGTACTTTCTTAATTTTCTTCCCTCTAAATTTTCGAGTAAAAAATTTTCTTTTTCTTTTTATGCACTTAAAATGAGTTAACGTTAAATAAGCTAAAGAGTAGAATTATATCAGTGTAAAGTATAAACGTTTTATTTATAAATGCATCAGTAAAGTTTAGGGTTCAAAGCGTAAATATACGAAATGAAAATCCAAAACAAGGTTTTACAAAACATGCCCATTACCAAATTTTTTCAAAATAGTAAATTCATTTATTTTCTTCTTGAGCCATTCACCTACTAGGGTCACGATTTGTCCTAATACACCGCAGGCTCGACGGGAAATATGTCCTCCTCTGCTCCAGGTATTATTATCTCATTTCCTACACCACAAGTAAACTATAAGCCCAAGGCTTAGTAAGGAATGAGGATGATCATGCCTCTCTTTAATTCACTTGGAATGGGTCCTTCCCAAACCAATCTTTTCATTACGTTCGTTCGTTCGTTCATAACTCGTACATCGAGCCAGAGGTTAGATGAACCCATGTGTGATGGTATAGTTTGATCGGCTTCTAACCTCATATGTGCAAACTATTCCCTTTCCCGATGAAGTAGAGGTGTAACCTAGCTGTCGGACTAGATCCGAATTACCTATCCACCCCCCAACTTCCCATCATTCATTCATTCATTGTGTACATTTCGTTCGTTCATTTTTCTCACTCATGCATGTGAGTACCAACCCGAGGTGGTACTCCCTACTTGTTTCTATTATCATGATGCATGTTGACACAACATAAAAGAAGGATAATTAAACAACACAAGTGGTAAACAACAAATAGCAAGAATAACACTATTTGCAAGAAACCATAGAAGCGAATTGAAAGCGACATATAACATGCTTAATTCTACAGATCATGACAATGAAGATACGGGAAGATGAATAACCTATTAACATGCGAATTATCTGAGTGAATCAAAATGCTTAACAATGGTATAAAAGTTTAGACATAGAATTAGAAATTGAACGGTAACATGCTCGATAATTAGCTAATAGAAATGTACTTAACAAACTACTAATGGAAATATGCTTGATTTATAATTATAGGATGGTGAACTAAACTAACTATGCATGCTCTTCTAAACTAACAACTATATGGGAACATGCTCAATCAATAGAAAACAGTAACATGTTTAATAATAGAATACAATTGAAACGTGCTACAAAGTGAAGCCAACTATTAACGGAAACCTGCTTAATAAACACTCATGAAAATGTGCTTAACCACATAATTCTATTCTAAGTAATTAAACATGTTTGGATTGGTTTATTAATTAAATTAGACATACTCGAATGGGAATTTTTATTTAATTAAACATGCTCAGTTTAAATATACTAAACATGCTCATATAATTGTTATCCTAAATGATTTGCACGTGCTTGATAAATTGGATGAAGTAAGCATTAACCACTAGGAAACTACAGCAAGTAATACAACAAATTGTATAGGACAAATAATGAAGTAAACATTAACAACTAGGAAACTACAACAAGTGAGTAATAAGTTGTACATAACATAAAGGAAATTCTTAATTCATTCATGATCATACATACATATCATGTCATCCTCCATTATATCATTCTAGTCTACAACTTTAACGTCATCGATTATCATTCATTCCTCAGTTTCTATCAAGGTAAGCATTTACGGTAAAAGAGAAGTTATAGTTCCTAACCAGTACCAAGAAATAACAATCTTATAAACTAAATAGACTATCTTGACAGATTATTGATCTAGCTATTTGTACTCATTCACATTAAGACAGAATCATTATTAACAAAATCATTAGAAATCTGTTAACCATTCATTCATACATCTCATTCATTTAGGCATCTTTAATTCATCCGTTCGTTTCATCAAATCAATGAACATTCATCATTCCTAACCTCTTACATTCATCACTTATATTAAAGTAAAGCATTGATTTATATCAAAAGTGAAGCAACTATCAAAGTAAAGCAGTGAATTATGAAATTGGCAATAAAGGAAATTGCTGGAAAGTTCTATAGCGTAACAACAAAGAAATCAACACTACTCATGCACACTACTTGTGGGTAGGGCTTTGACAGCCAAGACTCTACTCAATTCCTTACTCTTTATGACAAAAACTAATTCACGAACAACACTCCCAGCTCACCCTTCAACGCAGCACCCATCTCACAACAGTGTAGCTCCCAGCTGAAGAATTCACACAACCTCACAAGGGGTCTCACTACTCATCAGACACTTCTTCTCTCGCATGGTTTTCTCTTTCTCACTGGACTTCACTCTCACTCATGAAGGAAATGGCAAGGAAGGCGAAGAAGGAGGCTTAAAAACTTTACCTGGAGGGAACACCCGTACTCATACGGGGGAGGGGAAGGCGTGGCGAGGGCGTGGTCAAGGCGTGCCTTGGTCTCCTTATCGTTGGTTGTGTTTTTAAATTGCAACATAACAAATTTTCAATTATTGAAACCCTACTTATTTGCATATCTGGGAAGTTTCGGACACGAGTTTGCATCCTGGCTGCATCCGCATGCATCTGAATATGCACTATTACTTCCAGCACATCGAATTGGGATGAGAAAATGCGTCCTAACCTTTGTCATTCACGTCCACAAGCGACATTCTGATGCAAAACGGCGTCCGCATATAGCCTCCGCACTTGTCCGAATGTGTCCAGAAGTCAAACAGATTCAAATCGAACGTGTCTTCATTTCATCCGCAATCGTTTACACTTGTCCGTAAGTACCCAGAAATTGGAAAAATTGAAATCAAATGCTTTTGTCCTTGTCCAACCGCATAGAGACAGGGCAAACTTAGGACGCGAGGAACCTATCCTGGTTCATCCCAAAGTGCCGGGACACTGCACCAAACTCTTGCGAACACCATTCCTCGTCCTCACAGCATCCGAATGCGTCCGGAGCTATCCATAACAGTATTTTCCTCACGTTTTCTGACTTAATTTTTTCCCATAATATTTTTCCCACAATATTTTTCCCACAATTACGCGTCATAATTTAACACACATCGATACGCAACGTAATACTTTAATCATTCCAAAATTGTTTACATTTGCGTGCACGGGAAAACGATATTCGGGGTGTTACATTATGACTATTGACAAACTCATCATCTCGATCACATGATTCTCATCTAGGATTTGTTCCCATCTTGTGTGGCTTTAACTTGTATTGCCAAATGGCTTTTGTGGATTTATGTAACATAACTTAGTGACTTCATCTTATTTTTAAGCAAGTTAACTATAGAATTCATTGTAGAGAATTTGCCTACTTTGATTGATTCCATCAACTAGCAAAGCTTCTTACTGATGGCTTATCAAACTTTTACTTAATGACATACTAATTGACTCTATTCAACAATTTCTAGTTGATCTAAACTTTTGTCACATTTAGCAAGGTATGTCGCTTTCCTCTATCTAAAAGAATATAACATATTCTAATCATAATTATATTATTAACTTTTTGTAATGAAATGAACAACTATGGTGTATCACAAGATTATATCTCAATATTTGTCATCATTTATAAGAAATGCATTAGCTTAGCAGAAGATTTAAAATTATATTGGATTTCAAAGATTATACCATTAGAAAATCATTTAAAAATAAGTAATTAGGAACCATTAGTAAAACTATCTTCACTCTCTTAACAATATATAGAAAAAGTTATACAACATAAGACTCCATTCTTATATTTTTACATTTAAACTTCAATTTCTTTCAACCAAATATAAACATTGTGGAAAACCAAATTTGTCTGACACAAGCACCCACCCATAGAGATGTAACATCCCGTATTTTTCCCCATTATTTATTTATATTTTAAAAATGATTATAAAATTTTCTTTTTTTTTTTCCAAACAATGAAAACCATCAGAGTAAACCGTGCACTTGACATAAAACGATTCTCAAAATACTAATAATTCATCATACGAGTTTCCAAAACAGTTCATTTGCATTTTCAAAAGTTTATAGCTAGACTACTAATATATTAGCAAAATACCCATTTTTCCAAAATTTCGTTGTGTCAGTCATCCCAAACCAAAATACCAAACTCTATCTGTGTTAGTACCATTATATCATATGTCCCAAAACATATCACCATAACGCAACTGTGATGCACCACAACTGACAGGTCAAAATGGCTGATAATCCAAAACGTCGTCCTGGAATACCTCATCCACAACATGATTGTCATCCAAGGCATTACCTACATCACGGGGGAAAACAATGAGCCTAACGCTCAGCAAGAATTAGAATGTAATGCAATATAATGCAACGCATGATCATACAATGCAATTAAGCCCAGAGTGCATACATGACAAATGCCGTGGGACCATGAGAAAACACGCTCACTCAAAAGAAATATATATATATATACATATCAATACAATGCAATTATGCCCATACAATGCAATTAAGCCCAGAGTGCATACATGATAAATACCGTGGGACCATGAGAAAACACACTCACTCAAAAGAAATATATATATCAAGGGTCTCCCAGGCTGTATACACTCTTTTGTTATGAAAACGTTGGGGATTTCAGAATAGGAAATAATGAGCCCTCGTCTAATCCATCCAACATGGACCTATAATTTCTAATCCATCCAACATGAACCTATAATTTCTAATCCATCTAACATGGATCTAATGGGCCATCATTTATTTCCCGAACCCCCACACGCCTATTTAAATAGATTTAATATGTCACACAAAGTGAAGCAATTTCATAATTCCTAATATGATGCATGTATGCCATCGAATCCAAGAAAAGAATAATACTCAATTCACAACAATTTCACACTAACCTACACATGCTTTTAAATAAGGAGAACTATACATGCTTGTCAAGACTTTATATGCTTTTGAATAAAAGAAACATACACATGCTTTTATATAACAGAAAGTACTATAATCCACAAGAGTTGCACTAACTAAAATTTGTTTATGAACATGGCATCGAAGAACAAAAGATAACATCCAATTCAACATAACCTCATATGTTCAATAAACCAATATTGTTTTCACTGTCCACTATTAAATTCCCAAATAGAAAGAACTCATCCAATTCAATAACTAGCAGGGAGTCTATTCATGTTCTACCATGTAACAATCTCAATATCCTCATCAAACAACATGGTTCAATGCCATATACTATTTCACTGAACTTATTGTGATACTTAATTTAAAATCCACTACAACTGCGCAAAATTCAACAGTAATCCATGTAGTTTTTCACAACCGTTCATCAATTAACACAAGTTTAAAATTGAGCAATTAGTATAACTGTAACAACACAAGCAAAAACCCCATGATGTAGGCCTCCACTGGCCACACAGCATTCTAATTCTTACCTCTTTCAAGTTTCCACTGTTTGCGATTGTTCCAACGAACTAGTCCTTCTAGTAATACACCTTCAACTTGTAGGAGGAACAAACGAACTTAAGAATAGAAGAATATAGCTCACATTCTATACACTTCAAGAAATCAACAACAACTTACCACTTCTTCCAGCTGTTCTTCAACTTTGCTTCCCTCACCCAACTTCTCCTTTTCAATAGCTCGTTTTCCTCCACTCACATAACTAACTTATATAGACCAAGCTAAGCAGGGAGAGGGAGAGCAGAAGAAGACGTTTCTTCTTCCAAGGGGAAGAGGTCTCCCTCCAGTTGCCAGGTGAGCCCCCACCGTTGCCCCATAGATGTGGCTCCCATAGAAAATTTGGTAATTTATCGAATTTTGATGAAAGGAAGCTGCAGATTTAAATGGGTTTTTCAGAAATTTTTGACTTTTCGGACGCGGTGTGTCGTCCACCATATCGTCTGCATCGTCCGAAATCAGTTTTGGGACGAGAAAACGCGTCCCCAGTTCTTCGTCCGTACCGTCCGCACAGCTTATTCGGACACCAGGAGGCGTCCGCATAACTCATGCGAATGTGTCCAGTTTTAGGACATATTCATTCAGACTCCTTCTTTTCTCGTCCGAATGTTTCCAGAAAATGGACATATTCAAAATGGATGACTCTGCTACCATCCACAGTGTCCTTTAGCGTCTGTACTTTGACAACTTAGAGTTTAGGATGCCAATTTTTGTCCCAAGTCGTCCTAAACTGCAATTTTTATAGTTTTCTTTAAGTTTTTACACTATACTTCAATTGTCACATACTCTAACCCATATTATTACATCATCAAATATTATTACATGGTATTTCCATATTTTTGGGACATTACAAGAGATGCTCCACCTATTGCTCTTCATATAGTATCACTGATATCATAAAAAAACTCATATACATCACAAAATAAAATTGTGAGCATAATACTCAGTAAGAAATGCTGAAATATCATGATCATGAAATGAAAAAAAATATATTTTTAATCATTTCTATTCATTTATCTTCCTCTATACAATACAACCACTGGGGGTAATTTAGTCTAGGAAAGAGTGACAGCATTTGTCTACCTTATACGAGATAGCCAACTCGAACCTTGCATCACAACAACTATTTATGTACATTGTTAGATCTTTTAGTCTATTACAGTCTTCAGTTTTCATTTTACTTTCAATTAAAAGTCTAGTCTCTAGGGGTAATTAAGTATAGGAAGAGTGACACAATTTGGTCTACCTTATATGGAATAGTAAGCTCAAACCCCAACCCATAAGCTACTATATTATGAACATTAATCATTTTTTTTCTTTCTTAATGAAATTATTTTTGTAATACAAATATGTACATGTAAGCATACCATGCAGAACGTAATATCATTACAGTATATCCTCAAGTCAATAAAATAACAAAATATTACACATTCTCATATTAACAAGACATCACATAATTTATTAACTATTAAACTATCATTCCAAATAAAGCATTACAATATCAACTTAATATCTTGTGATGTAAGTCATAAGACCATACACATGCAAACAATTTTACCTTAAAATTCTTAGTGCAATTGTCACAGATTACTCAACTCTTTCTTATATTAACCTTTAAGAGTGAAGTGAGAATAATTGTTTCTTTCTTGCTTTCTTTTTAGTTATTGCAGTAAATTAGTAATAGAATTATAATTTATCTATTAAATTGAGGTATTGAACCTCAAGCGAAGTATCATGTCATAATCATCAAAGACAATGCTAAGTCATACCATAATATTATGCCAATAAATCACCAAAAAAGAAAGAAATGTCATTTTTGAATTGAAGGATTCGATAATGCACGGAAGAGAATATGTCAGCAGTGGATAAGTAAAGACCAAAACGACATCTTTTGGATTTAAGAACATATGTGGATATTAAGAAATGTGTCTATGGTGAACAGTAAGGTTGCAAGAGTTTACATGTTCACAGAAGGGAAAGTGTCCAGAGAATGGACGTTGTCATATTAGGATGAGGAATGTATTCCAAGAAAGGAAGGCATTTATGGAAGGTAAAGAAAAGAAAGAAACAATGTCCTTTGGACTGAAGGATTCAATAATCCACGAAAGGAAATGTATCCATGGCTGATAAGTAAATGGCAAAACATCATCGTTTGGATTGAAGGATTCCATAATTCACAGAAAGGAACACCTTCACAGTGGATAGAAGAAACTTCATCATTTGACTAAGGATTTTCGGATAACGGGTATCTGTGGAAAAGAATCCATCCATAGAGGATAGAATAAGCATCATCATTGGACTAAAGGATTCATAGATAATAGGTATCAATGGAAAAAGCGTGTTCGCAACGGGTAGAAGGAACACCATCGTTTGCCTCAAGGATTCATGAACAACGGGTATCCACAGAAGGAAACGTGTCCACGACAAAAAAAAAATGGCTAAAAATGTCATCATTTTTGGTTGAAGTAGAGTGAAATCAAGGAAATGTGGGGTAAGGGGAAGTGTTGGTGTCCATGGAAATGTCTTGTCCGTGGCAAATATCCAACATGGGATTATGCCTTTAGAAATTGTTGTTCAGGCGATTGGTGCGAACAACCAGCCATCGGTGGATCGCTGAATACATTGCACCTGAGGTGTCACAAAGCAATAATTATGAATAGTACTCTACTAATAGGCGGGATGAGATTTTTTAATGGAGATCTAAACACGAATATTGAGACTAATGACTATGGAATGTAAGGTTGTACACCTTGCCATTCTCTCTCTTACTCTTGCGAGTTATATAAGGGTTGGTTTGTTGAGAATTTCTCACTAGCAAGGTAAAGAATACTGCATATGCAATTATCTTTCTCTCTGTCCTTGTGAAGTAAGTTGTGTTTTTCTTGGACTATTATAATTTTTGGCTACAACATAGGAAGATACAAAATATGGAGAGTGTGATATGTGATTGAAAGAATTTGTATATGTTTTGGACAATAGCTTACTCCCTGGATGTTTAAATATAGAATTGATTTACTAGAAACTAATAGAAAGATTATGGAGTATTTAGATGCTGAAATTTTGTAAATGGGACTTGTATGGTAAAAGTTATGAATTTAAGGATTAAAAATGTGTATAAAAGAAAAACTGGAAGAATATGACTAGTTTTAGGTTTGATTACACCAACCAATGTTAATGATTTCCAATTTAAGAATTGTTTTAGTATGTTGTAATAGACACATTGATGAAACTATGGGCGTTGGAATCATGCCATTTGGAGTGGTATAATGAAAGTTACAAATTTTTGAAAGTTGATGGTAGGCAGTGAGATAAAAACTAGTTATTGGACGAAAACAAGATTCTGTTTTGAATGTTTTACCCATGACAAAAATGATTGAATTTTAAACTAATTTGATATGATAATAGGTATCATCTAAGGAAATTATGAGTTTAAGAATCATTGGAATTGGAAAAGTATACAAAAAGTTATGGATGTCAATGTAAAAATGTGTAGTTGGATACTAATGTGTAATTGTAACATGTTTTAGGCCTTTCAACTCAACGAAATAATTCATAGTTGCTGTGAATTGTGCTAAGACTCCAAGGTATGTGATGACGTGTATACTTGGCCTAATAGCCTACATAATAAGGTGCAAGGAAAGACAGAAAAATTTATATTTGTGAGTGGTTAAATGATTATACAGTCCTACTTTGAATGGATGGGTGCTGCCTCTAAATATGTTATTAATTACTTTATGTAATTGTGGCTAATTGGTAAAGAACATAGAATATGGTTGCGATGCATAAAAATGAATATATACACATACATATAGTTAATATTACTCTTGTATTACATTTATATGTTGTACGATAGGGTTGGATAGTGTGAATGGTTGTGTTGTGAAATGTACATATTGTTAATTGTTCATGCGTGGAAATGAAATTAACATGCTCTTTATCATGGTTTTTATAACAAAAAGGAAAAATGATTTTTGGGCATATGTTTTGTAAGAAAGAAAAAGAAAACACATAATAGGTTGTTGTGTTGCAGGAGTTTGAATTTGCATGTTCAGCATGAAGTGGACCAAATGGTGTATATTCTCCCCTAAACTGTGCCCCAACAATCAGATTGACAAGTGTAAAGAAAAAGAAATAAATTAAAAAAGTAAAAACTTGCATGATTTTTACGAGTACTGCATTACATGTCATATGCATAGTTATTTCTCATTACTTATTGTGTGTTAGGATCATACATGAATCTTGTGATGTACGTAAAGAAACTAGACGATGAGACTCATAGTGGATGATGCCGCAACTGATAAAGTGTGCATGTGAGGAGCGATTAGTTGTTACGACAAAATTGAACTGTAAAAATAACTCACATTTTGTATAAAGAAATTTAAAATGGTATTGTAATTATTTATGACCATTATGTTTAAAGCTATGTTAATATATTTTACAACGATCAAAGTATTGTAATGATGGTTAAATAGAAAAGTTTTTTGCTACACTAAAAGTTTAAAAAAAAAAAGTGGACTAGAACTTTGGGGAATTTTAACTTTTATTTAGCTTGTGAGGTTTTTTTTTCATATATTTTCAATTTGGATAACTGCAGGATTCATTATTTGATTTACAGAAGTATGATAATTCAAATGTCTTTTCAAAAAGTAGTATTTGAGGGAACAAAATGGAAAGAGAAAATACTTTTCCTTTTATTCTTAGAGAAATAATAAATCTAACCATACCACTTTGCATGTCCCAAAATAGAGCTTTCATAATCCTAATAGGAATTCTATTCTCCTGACGATGGGTTGGGTAATGCTATAAATATCCAGCTTCTCCGTTGATATTCATCAAAGCGTCTCTCTCTCTCTCTCTCTCTCTCTCTCTCTCTCTCTCTCTCTCTCTNAATAAGCGTCTCTCTCTCTCTCTCTCTCTCTCTCTCTCTCTCTCTCTCTCTCTCTCTCTCTCTCTACACAGCAAGCTCTAATGGATGACTCTTTTGCTGCTACCTCACTCGTTCCTCATATTCAGCCCTGTCGCTCTAACGCGCCAAATAACTACTTGTCTCTACCGGAAAACCCTTTCTACGATTGGACTCCCGCGAACGGAAGTAGGTCAGTTCCCCACACAGGGCTTGACTTTTCGGCCGACGAATACGCTCCACCTCTTAAGTTGCCATCTCGGGTCTCTGCATTGGAAACTCAACTCGGAACGATGAATATTCACTCTCATGGTCAACAAAGGGAGGATATCCATATAAAAACTAGTCTCCAGCGACCTCCATTGTTTGCCGATGAATATCTTCAGCACTTTTCAATTCCACACATTGGAACAAATCGTTCTACGTCTTCTGTGCTTAATCACGGGGGAAATCAACCAACTGATTCATTAATTTCGGCCAAGATTCGGTCATTGGCTAAAACCCCTCAGGGGAGTGCTAAACTGAAGCAGAGAATTTTAGAGAATAACCCACAAATTACAGCGGCAATAGTTTCTGTGGTGGAAGGTCATGTCTATGAATTGATATTTAATCAGCTTGGAAGTTCTGTTCTGCAGACGCTTTTCGAATCCATGGCGGACGAGTTCGTCGAAAGAATGCTTCAAGAATTACTACTAGGGCAAGAAAGTTTGAAAGATGCATGCATGCATAATTTTGGGTATGGTTTTATTCAATAAGATTAGAATTAAGATTGCTTTAATAAAATGAATTTGACATAGCAATTTGTGAAAATGCAGAAACATGGCAGTTATAAAATTGATAAGACGCCTCAAATCAAAATATCATCAGAGCGTGTTTACAAATATTATGAAGAAATATGTGATGGCCTTGACAAAGAGCACCATTGGCAACGAGGTTATCTTCGAGTGCTTCAACATTCTTTCCCCTCAACATATTCAGGTATGCACGAGTAATTTATCATGTCATTAACACATTGTTCTAGGATTGAGTTAAACATGACATTAATGACATGAATTTAACTTCAATCTTGATTTTATTTTGCAGATCCTGATGAGAGAAGTTGTAGAAAACTGCTTTGTGGTTGCCACCGACAAAGCAGGTTGTTGTATTTTGCAGTTATCTATGACATATTGTGATGATGATACTATATGTGCTCTCTTGATTGAAGTTGCAAAAAATGCATTGCTGCTTTCAGAGCATCCTTACGGGTTTGTTTATCTCTTAATTAATTATAATGTGAAATCTACATTATGACTTTCTGTTAACTATATGTTGTTGTTTTGATGGTGCAGGAACTATGTGGTACAACGCGTGGTAGAGTTGGTAAAGCAAGGATTTGTTTCTGCAGAGATATTATGTAAGCTTGAGGGGCATTATGTGAACATGAGCATGAACAAATACGCAAGTCATGTGGTAGAGAAATGCATAAACGACTTCCCAAATGATGAGGCTGTTAGGGTTGTAAGGGAAATCATTGATTCTCCAAGATTTGTGAATGTTTTTCAAAACTCGTTTGGAAACTATGTTCTTCAATGCGCTGTCAAAAAGTTCACGGTTAGAATTTTAACTTTATGTTTCTTTTTTACAAAGCTGCAACCAAGAATGCTTATCAAATTTTGCTAAATAATGTTTCAGGGATCGATTCTTCAAGAACTGATCACTTGTATTGATCAATATAGCACGTCTTTGAACAGTCATCCTCATGCTAGAGTAGTTATCAAGACAGCAAATGCAAGAAGGGCTCAGCTTGATGAACTAAAATACCCACCGAATCGTCAATGAAGGCATAAGAATTTGAGTTTTTGTTTTTGTTTGTTTGAAGATTCATTTTTTACCAACTTAAAATTTATGATTATGTTTTTTTTTTTTTATATTTTGTTAATTTCTCAAAGTTTTAAATTTTCTATTCAAATTGTTAAACCAGCAAGGGGACTTGAAATGAAATGTCTTATCTTAAAAACATACCAAATCGAATGGTCTGATCCTTAATATGTAACAATTTAAATTACAGTGGAAGATTTAAATAAATTAAATCTAGGGCCCAAAACATTTGGACTACACTTAGTTCTAACATTGACATTAGATAATGTAATGATAAATATTTCAAAATATATTAAATTGTGTCATCTCTAATGTAATAATAAAGGTCTCAAAACAAAAGAATTTTTTAATACCCTGAATTTTTCACGATTAATTACAACGCGACAATTTATAATTTAAATAGATTAATTAACATAGCAATTTATGAATTTTAAGAAACGGTTTAAAATATTAGAATTTATTAAATAATTATTGGAATTATGAAAGTTAAAATAAAAGATTTTATTTTCTAAATAATGAAATAAAAGATAAATTATTGATGAATTAGGAAAGTCGAGTATAGTAGAACTAGTAAAGCATAATATGTAATAATTCAAGGTTAAGAAAAATATTTAAATGTTGGCTTAATATTTTATGTTTTAGAACTATGAAAATAACAAGTAGGAAGTCCAAATGCACTAGGAACCGTTGGATAAGGTTTAGGAATGATTGTAAGCGATCTAGATTGGAAAAGGATCCTTCGTGGAAGTGTTTCATGCAGGATGCCATTGGACCGTTAGATCAGTTTAGCAGAAGGAACGTGGATTGTTGGATTGGAAAAAGATGCTTCAGCTGTAGTATTGGTTTCATCTTGGGTGCAAAAGGATACTGGATCATACGATTAGATTAGCGAAAGGAATGAGGATCATTAAATTTGAGAAAGATTTTTTTTTGCGGAAGTGTTGGACGCCGCTTAGACATGGAAAAGTGTTGAACTGTTGGATTTGATTTAGCAGAAAAAGTGTGAACTGTTGGATTAAGAAAAGATTCTTCTATGGAAGGGAAAAATGTCGTTTGCATAAGTTAAGTAAGTTTGGAATGACGTCATTTTACGTTCGGCGTGTTTTTGCGATTGCATTTGCGTCTATGGCAGTGAATTTAGGTGATGGAAATGGCGTCGTTTGGATTAGTAAGCCTCAATCATTACTATTAGAGTGGAAGCGTTTGCTTGAGCTGATAGGTTAGTGTTTGCTGCTAGCTTTGGATGAAGTGAACAGTCGTCTGTGGATTTAATGAACTTGCATTGACGCCGAGGTCCGCGGAAGCCGATGCCCCATAAGGGATTTTCGTGCTAGGATAAGTACACGTGGAAGACGGAGAATAATGGACGAACCTGAGGATTAGAGTGTAACACCCCAAAAATGTTTTCCCATATACGTGATGTAATCAATCTTTGAGATAATTATTATATTACATTGCGTACCATTGCGTGTTACTTTATGACATATAATTATGAAGTAAATATTATGGGATAAATATTAAGTATTAAAATGTGAAGAAAAGTTGTACAAGACGAATTTGGAAGCATGCAGACGACTCAAGGACGAGAAATGTAGTCCGCAAATGCATGGAGAGTCATACCTGCATTTTGGGATGATGCAGGATGGAACCCTTGCGTCCTAAATCGTCCCCTGTCTATAACTGGACAGTTTTGGACGATTGCAGACAATGGCAGACGCACGTGGAAGCTGAAGGTTTGAATTTGTCCAATTTCTGGACAGTTTTGGATGGTTGCGGATGCAAGATACGAACTCCTTCCCATGTTTGAATGACAGTTTCTGATGATTTTGGAAGATGGCGGACACACGCGGAAGTTGAAGGTTGACTCTGTCCAATTTCTGGACAGTTTAGGACGGTTGCAGAGACAAGATGCGGACGCCTTCCCTTGTCCGAATGGTAGATTCTAACGAATGGGGACGAGGCCAGGACGCACACCCTCGTCCAAAAAGTCCCAGTTTTGCAAAAAATTAGGTTTTAAATAATGGAATTTTGGACGTTTGGTCATTTTGGAAACGCACGAACTCGAATCTTGGGTGAGTTTTCCCCAACGATTGAAGCACGTCGCCCCACCTCCACATTTTCCCTCTTCGATTAGCGCACGATCGTCCCTCCTCCTACATTTTTAGAATTTCCTACGAGAGAGAGAGAGAGTTCTCTGGATGAGAGGGAGTCTTCCTGCAAGTGAGAAAAATTTGTCTAGCAAGAGTGGTGCATTTCGTGCGTTAAACTTATTCATTCATTTCTTCAACGTGATTCGTGAACTGAAGGGGTGATCGTGAACAAGGAGTTGATGGGGATTTCTGCTGTCTGTGATTGAATTCTTCAACAAAGGTAAAGATTTGGGTAATGTCTTAGCCAGTGGAGGCCCTACCCACAAGTAGTGTGTGTGCGTGATGATTATTCCTTGTTGTTAATTCTTTGTAAATTCTCTACAGTCATTCAATGCTTTACTTGTTAATTATAGACGTTGATAATAATTACTGCCAATAGATAATGCTCACTGTTAGTTGATAATATTTGTTGTTGGAACGAGATTAAGCATGAACGAAGTTAAGCATGAATGAGCTAGGATTTCCTTCTCTTATGACGATTCTATTCTGTTCACTTATGACGATTCTATTCTATTCACTTATGACGATTCTGTTATGTAAATGTGTTGTTTATTGCCTTACGTGCTGTAATGATAACTCAATAGATATACTGTCTTGCTATTGCTATTGTTCAAAATCTTTGTGTTAATTAGGAGTTGTTGTTCTATGAATGAGCATGTGTCATCAATCTGAATTTTTATTCTATAACCACAAAGTAAGTTATTAACTCTAGTGATTTATCAAGCATGGTTTACTTGTTATATACATGTTCTTTCAAAATGGTTAAGCATGTTTAATTCCTTTACGCATCTCGTGTAAATTACTGATTAGAAGCATGTTAATTCCCTTTTTCATTCGCTGTATAATTTTGTTGTTAGAAGCATGATAATTCGTATATGGTCGCTGTATATTTCGCTTATTCGCTTATAGAAGCATGTTGAATTTCTATTTTCGTGTAATACTATATTCTGAAAATTCGAGCACAATATTCATATTAGTTGTTTCAATTCAATGTTACAATTGTTCGTTTTATTTACTATTCTTCAATGATGTGCACTGTTCAATTATCGTTAATTTCCTTTGTATGTGTTATTCACTGTTCAACCACTCTAATGTCAAAGTTCGTCCAAATTCATTCTAAAATTTTTGTTTTTATTTACCTGAAAATTTTTTTGCTCACTGCTGATCTCGTTCGTCGGCGTCACCCTCCAAAGTCGACGTTAAACTTTTAGTCATTCAAGAAAAATGAATTCTACTGTTAAATTCTACATTGCGATTGAAAAAAAAAATCGAACATTCAAGAATTTCAAAGTTTACCATGGTGGAGGACGTTCGTTGGAGACCTCCACCTTCCTTTGTGTTGTCAGCTCGCGGGAAAGAAAATATTGTTGATTCAGATTGCAAGAGGGACATCCGTCTTAGGCGAGGAACGTTCGTTTTGAACTGAGGGACATTTGTTTTAAGCTAGGAATGTCAAGAACGTCCGTTGTTTGTTGAGTGATGTCAATTTTAAGCCAGGAACGATGTCGTCTTAGTCAGTTTTCAGCGACGGACATCCATCAAAAGTTGAGGGACGTCCGTTTTAAGCCAGGGACGTCCGTCATAGGTTGAGGGATGTTCGGACATCCCTCGCTTAAAACAGACAAAGACGACGTCGTTTCAGCTTAAAACGGACATCCCTCAGTTCAAAACGAACGTCTCTCGCTTAAGACGGACGTCCCTCCCTTAAAACAAACATCCTTATGATTATTTAGATCCTTCGTCCATCTGTTGGATTACACTTGGATGGCCCTCATCATTGCTGGACATCCATTGTTGTTGCCTTGGACATCTCCGTTCAATGGTTCTTGGCGTTAACGAAATTGCGACGTTAACGTCGACTGATTTTGACGGGAAACGTTACTGCGAGGTCGACGTTGTTCTTTTTTCATAGTTTAAGAAGCTTCTACATGAGTGAGTGAGTGATTGTCTGAGAGGAGTGTGGGTTAGCCATGGTGGGTTAAATGTGTGGAGTGAGTGGTATGTGAGGGGCTTTGTGAGCAGCTGGAGCAGCTGCTGCTGTCCGTGAGCTGCTGTGGAGTGTTGTTGTCCCTGTTTTAGCATCTTCATTAGTGGTAAGAAATAAGGGTGTCTTGGCCGTGTGGAAGCCCTACACCTCAAGTGTGTGCGTGAGTGTGGTATTGATTCTCTGAAATGATAGTGTTAGTTGTTTTTAGTTGATTCTAGTTGCTAGTTCCCTTGGGTGATTTTCTGTGAATTATTGCCCTTGTTGATGTTTTGTAGTACTCCCATGGTTGTTGTCTCTGCCCATTTATTGTTGATATTCTTGCTAATTGTGTGAGTTCCTTTACTACTAAATAGTATTATTAGCTGTTAATAGTGTTGCTATGAAATATAGAAAATAAGGGACCGTAAGTTAAGATAGTGAAGGATGAGAAATTAAGACTATGACTCTTGTCTGGAAATATATGTATATGGCTGTTTTTACTTGCGGTACTTTCTTGCTGTGTATTATTCTATCATTTCATATATTGCCCTGCCATCACTATTGTTTGATGTCTATATTGTATGTTAACTAAACCCCATGTTAAGCAACTAAATTTGCATGTTAAATTAACTAGCACTTTAACTTAAATAGTAAGCATGCTAACTATTTAAAGTAATCAACTAGTTATGCAAGCTAATTATTTAGAATAATAAAGAAGCTGAGCATGTTAGTTAATTAGAGTAATCATCTAGTTGAATATGTTAATCGACTAGAGTAATTAATTAGATTCACCATTATAATCTTACTCGAGCATAACTAGCTTGACTATTTCTTAATGCATGTTAATCAAGTTAAGTATGTTAACTAACTTAACCAATTAGAGTTAACCTAATTAGAGTTAACCGACATAATGAACTACACTCAAGCATGTCAAGTGACTTAGATAATAATGGTAGATAACTTGATTGTACTCTACTAGAGTGTGTAATTTATTAGAATACTAGAAGTACAATAATTAACTAGGACAACAATCGATTAATTTTTTGTGCACGTTTAATATGCATATCACGTTAACTAATTGACGATAACACAGTAAAAGCACGTAATCCACTCTTGAGCATGTGTAGTTGTGAATAATCTTGAGCATGTTAATTAGTAATTGATTTGCGTTAAACATGTTTAATCATCTAGCGAGCATGTTAGGTGACTAGGTTGATTAACTAGTGACTTCTTTTTGAGCGTGTGATTAAATTGGGAAATTAGCTAGCATTTATAATTAGCGTGTTCAAATTAAATAGGATTGTGTCATGTAATTGTAATTAGCGTGTAATTAATAATGTTAGCATGATAATTCGACTTAGAAATTAACTAGGCTAAAGAACTAGAATACTTATCTTATCTTCGTGAGCATGCAAATTAATTAGGATAACTAACTAAAATAATAATTCTACTAGAGCATGTAAAGCTAGCATGCTAATTGATAGTATGTTCGACTTCTGTTTTATTTATTGTTTTGTTCTACGCAATCAAGCATGCTATAATTTGTGTTATATTGTTCAACTACTTGATTTCTGTATTGTTTTCATGATTCCTTAATTACTTCCTCAATGTTTGTTGCTTAGTTCCACGATGGTCGTTGCTTTCATTAATCAATTACTTTATTTATATACGCACTTCAATTATTATGAATGCTATGTCATAATGCATCATGCATCATGTTAGGTTGAGAATGTATAGTCATGCATCATGTTAACAGAAATCGATAGGGAGTGCCATCTTGGGGTGGTACTCACACTGCATAAATGAGGAAAATGTTAAAATGAATGATAGAATAGTAGGGTAGTCGGGCCTAGTCTAGCAGCTAGTATGCACACAGGAGGCTTGTCCGGAGTCTGGCAACTAGTACGCACACAGGAGACTAGTCCGTAATGGAATGAATGGGGAGTTGGGGGATGGTGGATAGTCTGGTCTAGTCTGGCAGCTGGACAGAGCCCCCTACCATGACAGGAAGGGGACCTAGTTTGCACCGAGGAGGCTAGTCTGATCAACTATACCACCCCATATGGCTTAATGAAAGGATTGGTTTGGGTGCCCCCATTCCAAAATGGACTAAAGAGTGGCATTCGTGTTGCATTAAACCATTTTTCTTACTAAGCCTTTAGGCTTACAGTTTACTTGTGGTGTAGTTATAGGTACATATACACGAAAACGACAAATAGATAATAAGCAGATAAAGAATACATAAAGCAGAGATGAGGGATTTGCACAGGCAAGATTGGGGCTGGCCAGGCATAAAGAGAGTAAAGAGAACTAAACGATTGTAATTAAAGAGTATTTAATTATTAGTTTTATTTCTCAACCCAGCATTTCCATTGTTTAGTATTTCTTCCTTAAACGATTTATTTACGCTTCCGCAATGTTTTAAATACATGATTTTCTTATAACGCTTCCGCATTTGATTATTGGTTTTCATAACGAGTTTAAAGAAGGGTTAGTAGCGGTCCGGTTTGGCATCGCACTCTGATATTTGTTTAAACGCGATTTCAACGGTTTTATAAAAGTTTCAAATTCTCACGCATTTCCAAGGATTTACAAAAAACCAGGTCGTTACAAGAAATGTCATCGTTTGACTAAGTAATTCGTGGACAACAAGGATCCGCAAAAGGAAACATGTCCTCAGCGAATAAAATGGTGAAAAATGTCATCATTTTTGGTTGAGGTAAAGTGAAATCAAGGAAACTTGGGTGTCAGCAAAAGTGTTGGTGTCCACGAAAATGTCATGTTCGTGGCAAATATCCAACATTTGATTATGCCTATAGAAATTGTTGTTCGAGCAACCGGTTTGAACGATTAGCCATCAATGGATCACCAAATACATTGCACTTGAGGTGTCACAAAGCAATAATTATGACTAGTACTCTACTAATAGGCAAGATGAGATTTTTTAAGGGAGATCTAAACACGAATATTAAGACTGATGACTATGGAGTGTAAGATTGTATACCTTGCTATTCTCTCTCTTACTCTCGTGAGTTATATAAGGGTTGGCTTGTTGAGCATTTCTCACTAGTAAGGTCAACAAAATTGAAAAAGTAGTTATCTTTCTCTCTATCCTCGTGAAGTAACATGTTTTTTTCTTGTCCTATTATGAAATTTAGTTGCAAGAAAATGGGAAGATACGAAATATAGAGAGTGGGATATGTGATTGAAAGAATCTGTATATGTTTCAGACAATAGCCTACTCTCTAGATGTTTAAATATAAAATTGATTTAATAGAAAGTAATAGAAATAATATGGAGTATTTAGGTGCTATCATTATGGAAGTGGGGCTTGTATGGTGAAAGCTATGAATTTAGGGATTAAAACTGTGTATAAAAGAAAAACTAGAAGGATATGACCAATTTTGAGTTTGATTACACTAACCAACTTTAATGATTTCTAATTTAAGAATGTTTTAGTATGTTGTAATAGACACGTTGATGGAATTATGGGTTGGAATCAAGCCATTTGGAAGTCGATGATAGGCAATGAGATAAAAAAAATGGTTATTTTATGAGAACATTGTTAAATGATTATACGGTCCTGTTTAGAAGGGATAGGTGTTGCCTTTAAATATGTGATTAATTACTTTATGTAACTGTGGTTAGTTGATAAAGAATAGAGAATATGGTTGCGATGCATAAATATGAATATATGTACATACATATAGTTAATGTTACTCTTGTGTGACATTTATATATTTTGTATGGAATAGTTGAATAGTGTAAATGGCTGTGTTGTGAAATGTACATATTGTTATTATTGTTCATGCGTGGAAATGAAATTAACATGCTCTTGCATCATGGTTTTTATAACGAAATGAAAAAGGATTTTTGTGCATATGTTTTGTAAGAAACATTAAGAAAGAAAAAGAGAACACATAATGAGTCATTGTGTGGTAGAGGTTTGAATTTGGTTGTTTTGCATGAGGTGGACTAAATGGTGTCTATTCTCCCTTTAACTGTACCTCAACGATCATATTGAAAAGTAAAAAGAAGAAGAAATAAATTGAAAAGTAAAAAACATGCATGATTTTACAAATACCATATTACATGTTATATGCATATTTATTTTTCATTATTTACTGAATATTAGACTCATATATGAACCTTGTGACATAGGTAAAGAACTAGATGATGAGACTCATAATAGATGACGACGCGACTGATAAAGTGTACTCGTGAGAAGTGATTGGTTGTTACGATAAAATTAAACTGTAGAGATAACTCACATTTTGTATGTAAAAATTTAAAATGCTATTGTAATAATTTATAAATGTTCTGCTAAAACTATGTTAATAAAGTTTATGACGATCTAAGTATTGTAACGATGTTTAAATAGAAAGGTCCGTTGCTACGGTAGAACTTTGGGAAATTACATATTGTTATTGGAGACAATCATTTAAATTTTAACTTTTATTAAATTTGGTTCTTTTTCTTATTAAAAAAACAAAGAAGTCAAAATTAGAGTTATAGAAGTATAATTCAAATGTCTTTTCAATACTTTTCCTTTTATTCTTAGATACTAAAGTATTTTCTTATTTTCTGTCAATTCTTTCTCCTAAAAAGACCAAAGTAACAAAAGAATCGAGTCGAGCTTCATTATTGTCCCGCAAAATCTCTCTTCTATTTGAAATTTCAATGTAATATTTTTTATCTTTTCTTTTGAAAACACTCTTTTGAAAAAAAAAGACTATAAAATATAAATTTAAAAAATATTAAATTTATATATATAATGTACGCATGGAAATATATATATATATATAATGCGCATGGAAATAAAAAAAGGGTAATTGGAGTCTTTGGTAGAGTAAGATCAAAACGTTGGCTGTTTGATTTGACTCAAAAGAAATTTGTCCTCTTTCATTTGGAAGAGCACCTTCCCCTTGATCATGCGTTGCACAATCTCGGCCGTACACTTGGCAGATCATGGTGGCATCTGCATCATTGTTAGGAATATTTTTTGGTTTTTGTACAAAATAGAGCTTTCATAATCCTACTAGTAATAGGAATTCTATTCTCCTGACGATTGGCAGTGCTATAAATATGCAGCTTCTTCGTTGAATTCTACTTGTCTCTACCGGAAAACCCTTTCTACGATTGGACTCCCGCGAACGGAAGTAGCACAGTTCCCCACACAGGGCTTGACTTTTCGGCTGACGAATACGCTCCACCTCTTAAGTTGCCATCTCGGGTCTCTGGATTGGGAACTCAACTCGGAACGATGAATATTCACTCTCATGGGAATCAAAGGGATGATATCCATATGAAAACTAGTCTCCAGCGACCTCCATTGTTTGCCGATGAATATCTTCAGCGCTTTTCTATTCCACACATTGGAACAAATCGTTCTACGTCTTCTGTGCTTAATCATGGCGGAAATCAACCAACTGATTCGTTAATTTCGGCCAAGATTCGGTCATTGGCTAAAACCCCTCAGGGGAGTGCTAAACTGAAGCAGAGAATTTTAGAGAATAACCCACAAATTACAGCGGCAATAGTTTCTGTGGTGGAAGGTCATGTCTATGAATTGATATTTAATCAGCTTGGAAGTTCTGTTCTGCAGACGCTTTTCGAATCCATGGCGGACGAGTTCGTCGAAAGAATGCTTCAAGAATTACTACTTGGGCAAGAAAGTTTGAAAGATGCATGCATGCATAATTTTGGGTATGGTTTCATTCAATAAGATTAGTATTAAGATTGCTTTAATAAAATGAAATTTGAAATAGCAATTTCTGAAAATGCAGAAACATGACAGTTATAAAATTGATAAGACGCCTCAAATCAAAACATCATCAGAGCATGTTTACAAATATTATGAAGAAATATGTGACGGCCCTGACAAAGAGCACCCTTGGCAACGAGGTCATCTTCGAGTGCTTCAACATTCTTTCCCCACAATATATTCAGGTACGTAAAATACATTATTTTAGGGTTGACTCAAACACATGATAACTTTAGTCACAATCTTGATTTTATTTTGCAGATCCTGATGAGAGAAGTTGTAGAAAACTGCTTCGTGGTTGCCACGGACAAAGCAGGTTGTTGTATTTTGCACTTATCTATGACATATTGTGATGACGACACTATATGTGGCCTCTTGATTGAAGTTTCAAAAAATGCATTGCTGCTTTCAGGACATCCTTACGGGTTTGTTTATCTCTTAATTAATTATTAATGTTACAATGTGAAAACATCGGACATCTGACTTTCTGTTAACTATATGTTGTTGTTTTGATGGTGCAGGAACTATGTGGTACAACGCGTGGTAGAGTTGGTAAAGCAAGGATTTGTTTCTGCAGAGATATTATGTAAGCTTGAGGGGCATTATGTGAACATGAGCATGAACAAATACGCAAGTCATGTGGTAGAGAAATGCATAAACGACTTCCCAAATGATGAGGCTGTTAGGGTTGTAAGGGAAATCATTGATTCTCCAAGATTTGTGAATGTTTTTCAAAACTCCTTCGGAAACTATGTTCTTCAATGTGCTGTCAAAAAGTTCACGGTTAGAATTTTAATTTTATGTTTCTTTTTTACAAAGCTGCAAACCCAGAATGCTTATCAACTTTTGCTAAATAATGTTTCAGGGATCGATTCTTCAAGAACTGATTACTTGTATTGATCAATACAGCACGTCTTTGAGCAGTCATCCTCATGCCAGAGTAGTTATCAAGACAGCAAATGCAAGAAGGGCTCAGCTTGATCAACAAAAATACCCACCAAATCGTCAATAAAATCATAAGAATTTGATATCTAATATTTTGAATTCTTGTTTTTGTTTGTTTGAAGATTGATTTTTTACCAACTTTAAATTTAATAATGTTAGTGTGGACGGGGACTAGAGATTTTTGTGGCATAGGGTAATATTTTAGTGGTACTCTTTATGATATGTATTCTTTTTTATATTTCATTAATTTCTCAAAGTTTTAAATTTTCTATTCAAATTGTTAAATATGTGTCAAGCCCGTAAGAGGACTTAAAACATAACGTGAAATGTCTCATTCTAAAAACATGACTCTTAATATGTAACAATTTAAATTATAGGAGAAGACTTAAATAAATTATATCTAGGGCCCATAACATTTGGACTACACTTAGTTCTAACATTGACATAAGATAATATAATGATAAATGTTCCAAAATATATTAAATTGTGTCATCTTTAATGTAATAATAAAGGTCTCAAAACAAAAGAATATTGTAATACTTGGAATTTTTCACGATTAATTACAACGCGACAATTTATAATTTAAATAGATTAATTAGCGTCAAAATTTATGAAATTTAATAAACAGTTTAAAATATTAGAATTTATTAAATAATTATTGAAATTAGGAGAGTTGAAAGAAAATATTTTATTTTATAAGCAATGAAATAAAATAGAAATTATTGATGAATTAGGAAAGTCGAGTATAGTAGAATTAGTAAAGCATAATGTGTAATAATTCAAGGTTAAGAAAAAGATTGAAATGTTAGTTTCATATTTTATGTTTTAGAATTATGAAAATAACATGTAGGAAGACCAGATGCACTAGGAACCGTTGGATGAGGTTTAGAAATGACTGTGATCAATCTGGATTGGAGAAGGATGCTTCATGAGAGTGTTTGATGCGAGAGGCCATTAGACCATTATATTGGTTCAGTGGAAGGAACGTGGATCGTTGGATTGGAAAAGGATGCTTCAGTTGTAGTATTGGTTGTCGCTTGGGTGCGAGAGGATACTGGATCGTAGAATTAGATTATTGGAAGGAATAGGGATCATTAAATTTGAGAAAGATTCTTTCGTGGAAGTGTTGGATGCTGCTTGGACATGGAAGAGTGGTGGACTATTAGATTTGGTTTAGCAGAAGAAGTGTGTGTAGGATTGATATACGCCTATAGAGAGGGGGGGCGGTGAATATAGCGTATTCGTTATTTTCGTGCGATAATTAAATTCTCTAAATCTCTATGTGATTTATCGAATACGATTAAACATGTAATCACAATAAATGCATAAATTAAAGAGTAAGGGATAAAGAGAGTGCAGTTCGGCAAACTCGCCTACGTCTGCGCTCCAAATTCCACTTGGAGATACACTAAGCAATTGGCTTACGGGTGCCAATAAAACCGTTTACAAGTTGACTATTAAGCGAGGCGTCACCCTTGACTAATTCTAAGTTCGTTAACCTTTGACTATTGCGGGGCGTCACCCTTAAATTGACTATTGCGGGACGTCACCCAATGATTGAACTTACGGGCGTTCAATCTAGCTAATGAGTGTTTCGGGTTTTCACCTTCATGTGATGAATTAGTAGGGAATCACCATTTACAATCAAGCACAATAATAATGAATCGGAAATTAATGCGCAATCTATCTAATCTGAATTCTCCCAAATATAACTCGCAAGTTTATGGGTTGGAGAGAATTGGATTTACAATTAAATAGCTCATAGTGAGTAGTATTCGAGTCTTGATTTTGGCAGGGTTTTGCCTCAAATATTCGATCGTTGTAGAGAGCTTGGAGTGATCCTATATTTATAGACAAGGACTTTCGAATCATCCTCACCTAGTTTCAGATGTCTGCATGTAGTCGTTGAAAAATATCCGTTGAAAATATAGTCGTTATGCAGAAATTTGGACTTTAGGACGCAGAGCCCCTCATCCACACTCATCCGAATGTTCACTGTTCACCTATTGAGGACACAAATCCTCATCCTCAGCCTCATCCGCACAAATCCGCAACTTCACTATTCAGCAGTTTAGGACACAAATCCTCATCCGCACTCATCCGAATTGCACCCTGAAAATTACAGTTTCAAAGCAGACGCGTCTGAGCTCATCCGTACTGATCCGCATGCGTTCGAAATATCCCAAAAATATCTAGAAATATTATAGATTCAAATCGGACGTAGGCATCTTCATCTGCATTCTTTCGCACGCGTCCAAAAGCACTCTAGACGTATTTTTTTATCCTCATCTTGTCCTAAACTCGATGGACACACTCCAAGGAGGATTCTGATGACTCTTCTCGTCCACATTATCGTCTGCACTCGTTCGAATGAGCACAGACCAGATTTGGGACGAATTTTCTCAACCACAGCTCGTCCCCACTTCACTCCAACATAAACCTTGAACAATACTAAGTTCTTAAAAGATATCCAACACTACATGGACTCAAGTAAACATGTTAGTACAATAATAATACCCATTTAGAGGATATTTTCAATAATCACGGATATAAATATTATGATAAAACGATAAGAATAATATCCAAAAAATACAAAATACAACTCAAAAAATAACTTATTGATTTATTAAATTAACCAATAATTTAGTCATCATCAAAATAAAACTTAGCCTAACAAAAAGGCTAATAGTGTGAACCGTTGGATTAAGAAAAGATTCTTCTGCGAAAGGGAAAGATGTCGTTTAGATAAGTTAAGTAAGTTTGGAATGTTGTCGTTTTACGTTTGGTGTATTTTTGCAGCTGCATTTGCGTCTATGGCAGTGAATTTAGGTGATGGAAATGGCGTTGTTTGGATTAGTAAGCGTCGGTCATTACTCTTAGGGCGCAAGCATTTGCTTCAACTGATAGGGTAGTGTATGCCACTAGTTTTGGATGAAGTGAAACATCGTCATTGGATTTAATAAATTTGCAATGACACTGGGGTCTACAAAAGCCGATGCCCCTTAAGGGATTTTTGTGATAGGATAAGTACACATGGCAAACAGAGAATAATGGACGAACTTGAGGATTGGAGTTTCTACGAGAGGTTTGGCTATCGTGAAAGTGTTGGTGTCTGCAATATCTTTTAAAGCTGACATGGTTGTTCGCCATTGGTCGAGTGGGTTATTGTGGACGTCCACTGCAGTTGTTCGCACATCCGCTGGACAAGTTTTAAATAAGCTTGTTTTTCTAGATTCTTGTGAAATAAGATTCGTTCCTTAGACTGTTTAGCAAAAGATATAGCTTAGACTTGCTTCTGTAGGATTTTGTCTGGCAAAGCTCTCAGGTTTTTAGTTCTATAAATATTAAGGTTTGAGTTAAAATCTTAGTCACATGAGAACCCCAAGGACAAAGGAGTTTCCTCTCTATCACTCAAGTGAATTCGTCTTTAAGTCTCTAAAGGGAAGTCTAGCATATGAAAAAAGAATTTAACAATCAGACCTTAGTTAAGAACCCCAAGTAAGAGATGTTTTGTTTGGTCTTTGGCTGTATCACAAAGCGTTAGAGTAAAGTAGTATGCATTGATGACATGTTATGATGCCTACGAGCTTTGTTTTGAGGATGTATTTTATTGACTTTGTTATGCCTACGGGCTTTGTTTTGAGGATGTGTTTTATTGATTATTTGATGCCAACGAGCTGTGTTTCAATGATGTGTTTTATTTATTGTTATTTTAATTTCTTTATTAGAAACATGTGATGTTATGATAAAAAGTGATGACTTTGGATATGCTTTGACTATTTCAAGCATGTTTGATGATATTGTTAAATAGTATGTTACGTTTATAAAACTCATACTATTGTATCTACCTACTATTGTATGTTCATGCATGTTACATTGTTATCATGTATCATGTATGTTCCATGCCTAACGTTTTATGAGAAAATAACGAAAATAGTTTTTATTCATATGTTTTCATAAAAATAAAAAAAAAGAAATAGAATTTAAGAAACATAAGAAAGAATATGAAGGGTTGAGGAAAGGCTATCCCAAATGTTGGTTCTATGGTGGATAAGCTCGTTAGCCCGATTATGTTAGGGCTTGGCCGAAGTTCATCAAGTTGTTGTGCATTGGGTGCACAACACTAATGGAGATCTTGGTTAGCAAGACTTTCTCACCGAAGTTCATGTGATTTAGTGGTGTATTTCTAATAATTGTGCATACTCTTCCCCTAAGAATTTTGACCAAGGTTGCGAGGTCATTAAACGAAAAAAAGAAGAGGAAAGAAAGAACGAAAGACATGTTTTTATGAAATTGTATTTCATACTCATATTATATTGTGCATCTCTTACTGAGCGTTAGGCTCATAGTTTGAGATGTAGGTAGTGATAATTTTACAGAGGAACATGACAATAGGACAAATTGGTACTGTTGTTGAAGAAGAATTCTCATGGGCGAAGTCAAAGTGTTGTTGAAGCAAAGTTGAACCATGGGTGAGAATTTGAAGGAAACAGAGGAAAAAGAAGGACTTTATATTTTAATTATTTTTTTAATCAATTGGATTTAGTTTGAACTATTTATAGTTATTTTATAATGGGTTTTACTACGTTGAATTTAATCTCCTCTTATTTCAGTGTGGAGGGAGGGAACTCCTCCTCCCCACTCCTGTCTCTCTCTCCCGCTCGACAATCCTCTCCCTCGGTGAATCGTAGGGGAGGATTTCTTTGGCGAGTGTTGGCATCTCACTCTTGTCCGAGGTAAGTTTAGACCTTGGAATTTCGTCTGTGTTTGGATAGTTGGTGCAAACAGATAATTCCTATTTTCTTAAGGGTTAAAGCTTAGACGTTGACATTGTGAGTTGTTCCGGCGGGACAGAGTGGTGTAAAAGTGTGATGCCCGCGTCAAATTCGTTATTTCTTAACTTAACTTTTCTCTTTAAATTTTCGTGTAAAAATTTTTCTTTTTATTTACTTAAAACGAGTGAAAGTAAAACTTAAGTTTAACGTAGAAATCTAAAGAGCAGTAGTAAATCAGAGTAAAGCAGAAACATTAGATGCGTTAAATAAAGTTCAGAGTTAAAAGCAGAAATATAACTAATATTCAAAACATGGTTTGAAGGTTAGGATAAGAGTTAATATTTTACAAAACCGTGTCCTTTATCAAACTATTTCAAAATAGTAAATTCTTTCCTTTTTCCTTTGAGTCATAATCCTACTCAGGTCACGATTCATCCAGATAGCCTGAAGGCTCCACGGGAAATGCTCCTCCTCTGCTCCTGGCATTATCATTTCTTGGCAATTTCCTACTCCACAAGTAAAATGTGAGCCTAAAGGCCCAGTAAGGAGTGCGGTATGTAGTATGCTTTATGCCTCTCTTTAGCTCTTTTTGGAATGGGTACCGCTCCAAACCAATCTTTTCTTTACGTTTCGTTCTTTCTTTCTTTCATAACTTATACATCGAGCGGAAGATTAGAAGAACCCATGTTGGAGGTATAGTCTTGGTCGACTTCTAACCACCTAGGGTAGCTGGGCCCATTCCCGACAAGGGAGGAGACTTAGTCCAAACTACCTGATTAGATCTGAACTACTCATTCGTCCCCTAACTCCCCATTTTATTTTCCTTTCATTCATTTCATTTATCAGTTTTTCTTACGTAATGCATATGAATACTCACCCTAGAGGTGACACTTTCTACTTGTTTCTATTATCGTGATGCATGTTAAAATAGTATAAAAATAATGATAATTGAATAGCGAATATCAATTAATGACAGTAATTGAAAGCGAATAAAAAAATGAGTATAGAAATGAATTAAAAATAGCACATGCTCTTGAATTTACGGAACATAACAATAAAAGAAACGGAAAAAGTGAGCATGGTATTAAACTGAGATTAATCGTTAATTTACAGTGAATTACTTGAACGAACTAAACATGCTTAACAATTGTACAATGACATAGACATAGAATTAACAATTACATGGAAACATGCTTAGTAAATCGCTAAGACCTAATGGCATGAATTGATCCTAAACAAGTGTATATTTGAAAATAAAGCATGATTCAACAACATTAATTTTTTGATAGAGTTAATATTCTAATTTAAGGTTACTAAAACTTAAACATGTCATATTACGAATTTATCATGCATAGTCATGTTAAAGGAAAGTTACAACTCCTAACCAATACCAAAAATTAATAGCATTAACAATCAAGTCTACTATCTTAACAAGCAATATGATGTACAACACTTTAATAAGAACAGAAATACTATCCATGAACTAGTTAACTGCTTATTCATACGTATCATTTCATTGAAAAATCTTCAATTCATTAGTTCAGTTCATTGGTTCGTATCATAGCAGTTCATTGAGAAATTTTCAATTCATTAGTTCAGATCATCAGTTTGTATTATAGCAGTAGCATTATCTATTCTTCTATAAGAGAAAGCATTGAATTGCAATAAAGGAAATTTCATAAAATTAACACAGAACACACACGGACGCTACTTGTAAGTAGGGCCCACACTGGCCAAGACTCTACCCAATCCTTACTTGTTGAAGAAATCCTACATGGATAGCAAAGTAGCAACAACCCAGCTTAATCCATGTGTTCCCTTAGTTTATAGAACCTCACACTCACTCACATATCACTTTGAAGAAATCACACGAACTCACAAGGCACTCACAATTCTCTAGAGGATTTCTCTCACTCGCAGGGGAAGCTGACAAGCTGCAATGACTAAAGCAGTAGGGGAGGACTGACTTAAGACGTGGAGCTTACCTGGAAGGGATGGCTGCTTCACCAAACGAAGAGGGAGTGGCGTGGTCCAGGCATGGGGGAGTTAGTGCATTTTTAATGACTACACGACAAATGTTCTGTCACAACAAATGATTAGTGCTTTTTTAATGACTACACGACAAATGTTCTGTCATTAAAACCTATTTTATTCACAGAACTGGGACTTTTTGGATGAGGGAATGCGTCCTAGCCTCATCCACGTTCATATGAAATTCCCATTTCTCAGACAGAGTTGCTTTTTTGGACGAAGAAATGCGTCCTCGCCTTCGTCGGCGTACGTCTGAAACTGTCCAAAAATTGAACAGATTCAAAACCTCTGTGACTGTTACCATCCGCCTTCATCTGGGTTCATCTTAAATCTCACGTTTATAGGCGACAGACGATTCTGGACGCGGTGCTTCATCCTGCATCATCCCAAAACTCGAGAATGACGTTCCATGCCTTTTCGGACGCGACCTCTTGTCCGCGTGCGTTCGAAATCTCATTTACACACTTTATCCACTGAGTGTGAATTCTCCATTTTATGTATTTTTCCATCAATTTTCAGGACCACAAATTTTGGGCTATCGGTTTGGACTGCAATCCAAACCATATTGGGCTGCAGTCCTAGACTTAATTAGAACCTGATTGGGCCTGTTTTTGGGCCATAAATTTGGGTATTTTTATATGTCTATGGCATGATATGCCCGTAGTGCGTGAGTGGCTCCATTTTCACTGTGATTTTTTATTAGTACCACAAGGGCATATTTTAATTACACATCATATATCAGTGGGTGGTTTTAAATACGTACCATTTTGTAGACATTTTTTTAATATGAATTTATAGAATGTGTTTTTAATTTCATGCATGCTTAAACAACATTCATTTTAATTAAAATTATTACATTCCAATTGAGTTTAGTCAACCCACCCTAATGATACGTTTTACGATTTAATCAACTATATTTCCAGATATCAAGTCAAGATTAGGCCCAGCGGAGTTTATTTAATTCCCGTAGTTTTAATAATTTTATTTGATAGACATTTTGTTAGGTATATTCTTTATTAGATAAATGTAATCTCTATTTTAATTTTTCACACAGTTATTTCATTTTTTATTATATTACTATGTTATCAGATATCATTATTGGACCTGTTAAGCCCAAGTTATCGAGCTGTTTCTTGTAATAATTATTCTAAGTTTTCTGCTGCTAAGTGAAATAGGTCAGCAATTCGTTCTTTAGGCCAGGTCGTTCCCTGTTTTGTCTTGGATCCCTTGCAGGTAATGACAACATAAAATACTCTAATCCAGTTTAGGGTTGTGCACCCAAGGATTCAACACATACAGTTATCTCATTACTCTAGTTAACAACAAACAAACACAACCTCCAACTGTCAAATGTACGTAAAATAAAACAGACACCAAACTGGGTCAATCGAACTCGATTTACACGATCAAGTTGAACTAGAAATTTTAATAAGCATACTTAATTGAAACGTGTGTAGTGAAAAAATAAATATAATTTAAAAATACAACAATCATAAAATGGACAAATCATTTTTACATGAGACACGTCTCAAAATATTTATTTTATAAAAATTATGCAATGCCGTGCGTAAAAATAAATCTCTACCTCGAAGTGGCTTATGCTGACTAAAGCCCAAATCTAATTAGCTCAAATTCAACGATCCACAGATTTTTAAATTATATGTTGGTACCAATCAGAAATTAGGGTATTAAATTATGGGTTTAAATTTTATAAATTAAAATGTCCAATTATCATTTAAAATTAATTCAAAATTGATTGAATATTATACCCAAAATTCTTGTCTGGACCAAGGGCCAAAACAAAATGGATCGCGACCCAAAAGGGCATTTGGCCTACTATCGCAGTAGACCCTAAACGCGGCCCTCCCTTCGTACCAAGACCGCAACCGTTTTCTCCCTGGATCATGGCCCACTCCTGAGTTCGAGTTGTGGAAAGGACGATGATACACAAGTGATTCCTTCTCTAGCCGAGACTCCATATCTTAGTCAGTCGTTCAACGACCAAGGCTGGAGGTGATTCGCGTCGCGGCTCAGCGTTTTGTTATGATGAGACACTTATATGGTATATATGGATTGCCAACGTGGAGTTCTTGACTACTTAGGCATGGATTGCCCAGGTGGAATTAATTAGAAAGGGATGCTGGGTAGATAAATGGAGGAAAGAGAAACAGAGAAGGGGCGGAAAATGTGAAAACCCTTTGTTAAGTTTATGTTTTCTTTTCTATTTTCTCTGTAAAATCTCATTCTCCCTCTACTCTTTCTTCACTGTAATTCCTTTTTGGTGGTTGTAATCCTCACTTTAGAATGAAATATTACTGCAACAGAAGTTGTTTACCTTCTCCTGGGTTGACATCCAATCAAGTTGTGGTGCAACCACAACAAGTCGTATTAGAGCCACTACGATCGTCTAGGGCAGAAAACCGACTAGAAATTGATGAAGAATGCAACGATCTAGCAAGGGTGTAGATGCTTTCTAAACCAATCGAAGAAGTCCTCCAGCAAATTGATAAATATTCTGCATTTGGTAAAGTGCTTCCATCTCAGGGGAATACGATTACAAAGCCACAACGACCGATGGCCGAAACACACTCCAACAATCTTTCATTGCCGCAATTTCATCTGAGGCAGAACCGATTTATAGACAAGTTTGACAATTCCATTCAAGATTTCAACTCCATACACAATGCTATTATGGCTAGGTTAAATCAACTTCTTCAAACGCGATCAGGAGATGACCAAAAACAAGTAGTCGCGATAACCATCTTCCGACGGCCATGACAGATAGCTCACGTAAACCATCTAATGAACCTATTCAAAATATTTATAAGTGATTAGGGGAGATAACAGCACTGCATCATCCATTTTATGACATTCCGATCTGCGTTTACCCCTCTTTGGCTACAATTAATTTTCTTGTCTTCTCTAGCAATCCATACTCAAGTGAAGGACCAAGGGAGTGGATTGCTAAGGTAAATCACATTTTCAATACTCATATGGTTGCTCTTGCACACCGGATCAACATCACCAAACCATATCTCAGAATAAGGGCCTTCGTCTGGTTTTACAACTTCTAAATAAATTTTCCTAATGCAACTTGGGAACTGTTTTGGCTGCGATTTCTCCACGCTTTGCTGCTCCCAGTAGCACTGTGGAGAAGGATGGGGAAGCAGACGATGAAGAACTGGAGATTAACAGTGTGAATGATAGAGGGGAAAACACTATCATCACTGATGGATATATAAGGGAGTTGCCCACGGAAAGTCGGAATATAGCAGATAGGTATTGTCCTCTTATAGCGTTTACATTTCAAGTAGAAATAGACAATTCAATTTTGAAAAATGATTTCGTTGCTCAAGATGTGGAATTGGGACTAACTAGATTTGATGATGTTGGAATGAATTCAAAGTATGACTTGGATTTTGAGGAACATTTCAAAATCAAATTTGATTTGTATTATAGAGAAACAAGTGAGAACAATATTACAAGTTTAATGGATTACAAGTTTTTATTTGATCCTAGTGGAGGGCACTTATTCTTGGATGGTGCAGTTGTTTACAACAATCTCCTGGCTATAAATAGCAATGAATTATACGAAGGTATCTCCAATTGTCACACCCCTAAATTTTCGCCGTGTGGAATAGGGCGAATGGTGTGCAGCGCCGCAGTCCAACTACGGCCAGCCTCCGTCGAATAACCTTCGGATGTCGCCTCTTCGCAATGAACACAAGAACTTTACGGAAACACCAAGATCTTTACGGGAGCCCCAACTCCCAACCCTTTCTTTCAATCCCCAAATCAAAGAAACTAGGAATACAACTTTTCACTTGGATCACCACAATTCGCTCAAGGATAGCTAAACCCCAATTTAGCTCTTTTCAATCTCACACTCGATTGAATTCAATGCCTTGGCTTGGTGTCTCAAGGGTCTTATTTATAGACTTACAGAAATCCTAGAGCAACTAGGAATCCTAAGGCAACTAGAGATCTCCAAGATTCTAAGTGCCGAAGTGTCGTTTTCTCATTGGCCAAGGTTGTCATCCAGCCCAACCCACCTGCTCCAGATAGGCGCAGATCTTATCTGGATCTGCTAGCCAGGCGCACCAATCCAATTGGCACGCCGGATCCCGCTAAATCCAGGATCCGGATCTCTTGCATCTGCGGCCCAGTCTCCTGCTGGCCCATGTGTTGCGCGGCTCGTCTTCCTACTTCGCAACCTAGCTCGTTCTGTGACCCAACTGCTGCGGGGCCGATCCTCGTCGATGGCCCTCGAGGCTTTCCGACATCTCCAGGCTTCTTGGGCTGCTGTCAGAATTTTGATAGCGTGTCTGCTTTGCGCACTGCCTGTCCGAACCCTGGCACTATTCCGCATCTCCTGGCTTTGCGCGCTCCTCTGTCCGAACGCCAACGTGTCCCGCATTTCTCACATCCTTGTTTGAAGTCTCCAGCGTGTCCGTTTCTACGCGCTGCTTGTCCGAACAGTGCGCGCCCCGCACGCACTGCTGCGTGCATCCTCCTTGATGTCTGCTCGGTGTGCGCCCCACGCACAATGGGAAGACTTCCCTGAAGCCTCCCTTCGGGCCTTGGCCCGTTCACACCTTGTGAGAATGGGGGCGTGACACCAATGTTCAATGGGCACATTTAACCAAGCTCATGTCAACCAAGTTTATTAGATTTGTTTAGGAAGAGTTGGATGGGGGCAAAGAGAAGGGGTTTACTGATTATTGTCACACTCACCAACCTTCTTTTGCTTTCTCAAAACCAAAAGTAAGAAGACTATTTGGATGCCTGACATCGTGTTCAAACTTTTTTGTTGCATTGAGCCTTTTGTGTGTGAATCAATGGTGTTTTACAGAGGTACATCCAAGCTTAAATGACTCTACTGGTGTGCAATCAACAAGCATAAACAATGATACTCCCACTGATGAAAGAAGGGTGTTTGACCGCGTAACTTCTAACATGTCTGCTTTAGTGGATGAGGTTATTGCCCTTGGAGCTCTTGCCCGGGATTGGATAGAGTAGGCCAACAT
>CM039480.1:3465187-3486752 GCA_022433065.1 Begonia loranthoides | reverse complement strand
GGGGACGTTCGAACAACAAAGGGGATGTCCGAACTCGAAAAGGGACGTCCACATTCTAAAAGGGATGTTTGAACGCAACTGTTTTGTTCTTGTTCGGGACGTCCGAACTCAAAAAGGGACGTCCGACCTTGAAAAGCGACGTCCGAATTCTAAAAGGGACATCTGAACCCCACTGTTTTGTTCTTGTTCGGATAACCACGAGATTTGCTTTTGGATTATCAATCAGACTTCTTAAAATCTTTATATCCTTGGGGACAATCATATTTTTAAGGTGGATGAATGTTATGATGAGACACTTATATGGTATACATGGATTGCCAACGTGGAGTTCTTTACTACTTAGGCATGGATTGCTCACATGGAATTAATTAGGAAGGAATACTTGGTAGATAAATGGAGGAAAATAGAAGGAAAATATGAAAACCCTTTGTTAAGTTATGTTTTCTTTTCTATTTTCTCTGTAAAATCTCATTCTCTCTGCTCCTTCTTCATTGTAATTCCTTTTTGGTGGTTGTAATCCTCACTTTGGAATGAAATATTACTTCAACATAAGATGTTTTTCTTCTCAGGGGTTGACATCCGGTCAAGTTGTGGTGCAACCACAACACATTTGTTGAGTCATTGATTTCATAGTAGAGTGCTTGATTTGTTAATTTGCTTTAAATATAATGTAAATAGACTAGGAATAAACATTTGTAAACAAAGAAATTATCAAATATTTTCAATAACATAATTTCTAATTACATTTCTATATACACGTTTAAAACTAAGATTGAAATTTTTTTTACAATTGTTCATCATCAGTGAACACTTAAAGTTGCTAAGGTTGTGTAATGTATTTTTGGGTCACTCTCTCATTTTATTTTGAGTAAATCGCACTAAGGTTTGATTGTGTTTGTGTATGGTCACTAACATGCAAACTCAAATGACACTTTTAATAATGTCTTCCAATTATACTAATGAAAACGACATTTATTCATTTTTGGTGTTACAGAGCACATTTACGTGTTGAAGTTTGAAGTTCACTTGTCACACAATTATAACAAGAGCATTGTTTTATATATAAACTAACGCCAAAAACAAAACATAATAATAATAATTACAACAATGCCAAACAAGCGTTTATTCAACTTCATTAGGAAGACGACACAAACAAGTCATTCCAATAATTTCCTTCATACATTTTATTCATTAACATACCAAAAAGGAAAATGGATCAAGAGTTCGACCTTCCCGTCTCACATTGAGGTTGCATGTTGTGCAATCTTCCTCTCGAGTGAACTTTTATCGGCTCCGACCACCTTATCGACCTCTTTTCCATTCTTGATGAAGAAAAACGTCGGGACACTGCTTATGTTCCAGCGAGCAGCCACGTCTTTGGCTTCATCGATGTCAGCCTTTAAGAACACCATTTTTGGGTATTTCCCAGCCAAGCTTGTGAATACCGGAGAAATAACACGGCATGGCCCGCACCATGTCGCTGTAAAGTAGAGTATCGCAAGGCGAGATGTTCTTGAGGCCGCATTCAACTTCACTTCCAGTTCACTATTTGAATGAATTCCCATCACTTCGCCTGAAAAAATTAGAGCGTCAAAGTAAATATAAAATTTGAGAGACAAAGCAGACACGGTATTATTGGACACAACAGAGTCAATATAAAAGTCCAGCAACTATTTTAAAAGTGTTCTCAAAAACTGTTTTTTGTCAAGTAGTTTATTCGGACTATTCATCGAAACTATACGGCCATGATCATCTCCTTTTAGAAGACTTTTTTTCTTCAATATACAGCGCAAAAAGCCACATGATGAAGCTAATAATCGGAAGACAGAAAAACCAGGCAAAGACTCTATTTGTATAAATGAAGTACAATTTAGTAAAAGGAAAGCAAAAACAGACATACCATCTTTGAAAACTGATGACGACTCTCGTTCCTGAAAAATACGATACAATCAACTATTTATGACGACATAACGGATGCATTCTACGAATAGGAGCACTCCACACGACAAACAATTAAAAAAATAGACAAATATATAAACGTCATGATTTTACACCTATCAAATTCTAGAGCCAAGAGTGCTCAACTTATCAATTTATCTGCTAAACTCCTGGGAGCTCATGTAACCAATGCTGGATTGATCCCATTCGGGCCGGACCAATGAACCTATTTGAAGTGCCTTTCAACAGATTAAAAATCAAATTCAAACTTGACACTTGCCTCGTGGGAACCACAGTGGAAGATTATTGGATTTCGAAACGAACTTATATGTTGAAGCATTTTACAAACCGATCTTTCTTTTTGGCGCAATCCAAATGGAAAAACATCTTAAGTTGCATTTAATCTTTTCTTAATTCGAGGGAGGAGATCTATCGTCCCTATTTCGTTTCAATAGAATGGAAGTAATCCAACTGGATAACTTAGAAATTAACAGGAAATATATAATAAATTGCCACTTTGAATAATACAAGTAGACCATAATGGCTCTTTTATAGGGGCATCAAAAAAATATTCTTACTTTGGCCTCAGATTCCAGCCGCTGCCTTTCGCGTTCAGCCTTTTTAAGCTCCCTGTCTTTTCGCTGGCGTTCATATTTTCTACGATGCTGCTCGATTTTGAGTGCATTTGGTTCAACCTACGAGATTCAAGAAATTATATAAACCAAACTCAACCTAGCTTTCTTCTAGAATGGTCTAGGAAAGATACCTTTTTAAGTGTCAAGCCGATTTCTTCATCATAATCTAGTTTTGATGCTACATGGAGATCAGCTGCGGCTTCTTCCCAATAACCCAACATTGCCCTCGCCATTCCTCTTATTTTATGTCCTTTTGCCGAATCGGGATTGATCTAAGAACACAAAAGATCTCTTTCAAGACTTCAAAAATATAATGTCCCAAGAAAATTATTTGAGTTCATACTTGCACATATTGGAAGTAATTCTAACAAACCTCTAAAGCTGCATTAGCATCACGAATGGCAGCATTTGGTTTCTTTAATTTCACAAATACACCAGCTGAAATGAATATAATCAGGGAAATTACATGAAAAATCTACATAAATTCCTGGAAAATGAAAATAAATTATTAACTTCAGTATAAAAAGTTTACCTCTAGTACCATATAATATTGCTGAGGATGGATTTAATGTAATAGCTTCTGTTAAATGATCAATGGCTTCTTCTAGATTACCTGCATGCTCAAACAAGGGTAAAATGAAACAAAAGGGGAACAAAGAAATCTCAATCCGATATCAATCAGAACTAGATGCATTTCCAACCTTCAGAAATTGCTAATATTGCTTTGGATTTGGCTATTTGTGCAGCTTCCTGCATTTCTTCTGTGACTTCGACTGCAGGGCCTCCCATCTGCCATTAAATAACACCAAAAATTTCTTTTATTCATATATTTTAACTGAAACAAAAAAAAAACAGAAAAAGATTTGTCTAGCTTAAGTTTCATCTTGACTAAAAGTCAAGCACCAACCTTTTGTGGAGGATCATGATCAGGCTCTACGACATCAGTATCATCCAGCTCAATATCGGACTCGCAAATATCCTCATCGACTTCATTCAATGGATGAGATTTCTCCTTGTCAAACTGCTCCTTAACATTGCACATCTTCTCGCCAGAAGGGTTCTGCATGATTGAAATATTGTTTCTCTAACAAGTACCGAGATTTGATCAAAGATAGACAAATTTCAATGCAAAGAAGTTCAAAAAATTAGTTGGATAAAACAACTACAAATTTGATTACAATCACATACTTGATTATGGGTAGTCGTATTGATCAATGAAACTCACTGAAGTATTGTGGCGATTTCAAGTTAATGTAGACACGTGGAATTTGAGTGGAGCAAAAAAGATAAAGACACTCTAGATACTAATTTTGGAACAATCCAAAACCACGAAAGTAGAAAAGTGGTATGAAAGAATCTGATGCGTCTCTGAAGAGCGAAAATGTTCCAAAGTGATCAAACACGTCTCAAAGCGAAAATGTTCCCTCTCTCTCTCTCTCAGTTAAACTTGACGGAAGCTACTCACTCAATGGCAAATCGAAGGAAACAACAAACAAGGAAATTTTATTCGAGGCTTACCACTTTTGGGTATGGCGGAATTTGAGCTCCGATGCTGTAAAGCAGAAACCCAACAACTCAAAGGAGGGAAGGAAATTGAGAGAACCATAAATTAAAGAAAAAGTGGACAAATCACCTTAGGAGATATTCTTTGAAGAAGCGAAGAGAAGGGCTGTGAAGGACTGAAGGATTCGCTTTGCAGTCCTCAACAAATTGCTTCAACTCTGCGACCTTCGCAGTATCCATGGCCACTCCGTCTCTCTCTCCGTCTCTCTCTCTCAATTGTCATTATACTTTGTACTAATCTCGTACTATTTAACAATTTAAAACTCGGGAGTTAAATTGACAATTCAAATCTCGCATTATTTAGTAATTTAAAGAATGATTAACAAAAAAAAATTATTACATACTTTAAACTAATTTTGTTAAATTTTGTTAATGACTCAAATTCTGAATTATAAGAAATGGATCATTCAAATCTTACAGTCATATTTTCTGTTAAAGACGTCACTCAAATGTCTGTGCCACCCACAAAAATTCGATTGTATCTCTTTACATGAAGACAAACAACCGTACTTATATATCATATGTCTGTTAAAAGACGTCACTCAAATGTCTGTGCCACCCACAAAAATTCGATTGTATCTCTTTACATGAAGACAAACAACCGTACTTATATATCATATGTCTGTATATACCTATTTACACAGAAGCAAATGTCCTCTAATCTGCGAAAGCATTCTTTTCCACTGCAAATATTCATTTCACTATTCACAGATATCAACTTCCTAGTAAATATGTGGATGACTCACGTTTATTACAGAAGAAGCAGATATCCACAACAAAAAGGAACACTTTCGTTGATTGGAAGAATCATGTGAACAACACACGATTTAATGAGGAAACAAAAATGAATGGAGAAAGGGGCGTCCACGGAAAGAAGGATGCACACATGGGCAGCTCACGTTAATTGTGAAGGAGGCGGATGTCCACAACGGAAAGGAACGCATCCGCAGATATGAGGAATCATATACACAGCACGCGCAATTTAACAAGGAAGCATAAACAAATGGAGAATGGAGCATCCGTGAAGAGAATGTTGGACGCGTGGACGACTCATGTTAATTAGGGAAGGAGTGGATATCCACAACGAAAAGGAACGCATTCGCGGAGAGGACGAATCATGTGCACGACACATGCAATTTAATAAGGAAGAAGAAATGAATGGAGAATAGGGCATCCACATAGAGAATAATGGACACATGGGCAGATCACATTAATTATGGAGGGAGTGGATATCCGCAGTGGAAATAAATGTGTCTGTGAATAAGAGGAAACACGTGCACGGTACACACAATTGAATGAAGAAGCAAAAACGAATGGAGAATGGAGTATCCACGGAGAGAAGGATTGACACATGGGCCATAAAATTCCTAATTTTTAGATTTTATATTTTTTTGAGTAAATTTTTTGCGTTGACTAAGTCAATTATTTTGTGTTGACTAGGTTCTTGTCACATGTCGCGGGTCTTCAGCCACATTTAAAGGGGTCTTGTAAAGGGTCAACTAGTGCGTTCTGTGTTCTCCTACACCTTGAAGTTGTGAGATTATATTCAGTAAATTCTCATCTCCGTATATTGAATTTCGAGTTTTGTCGAGTTTGAATTCAAGGATTTTATTTAATAATTATAATTTATTAGTTTATCTTATATTTATTAAATAAAATAACTTCTTTTTCTTCAAAGAAAATTCTCATTTTGTCCTTCTTTTTCATTGTCGCCTCGAGTGAGAGAGCGTGGGAGTGAGGCTCCGATTCAGTTGGCCTGAGAAGGGCTTCTGACGCTAGGATTGCGTTCGTGTTGTTCTAATCAACGACCTTTGTGAAGGAGTTTCGCGGGTAAATCAAGTTCTCACTTTGTTTTTTGGTTTAGAAATATCCACTATGTGTTGATTTTAGATTCGAGCTTGGAAACTCTAATAGTTGGTGTGATTTTATTATTGTTGTTGTTTTAGTGTTTGTGCAAGGTTCTACGCCGATTCGGGGTAAGAATCAGCAAGGGGATGCATTTTTCCTCAAGATTTTTGTGGTAGAAAACCTTCCTCGATTGACCACTATTTGGGTTCGGTCTATAGTATTGTCCGAGAGCCTTTTCGTTTGTGAAGGCTTAAGTCTAGTTGACCGCTCCTTGAGTCTAGTTGACCACAGGATTTTAGGTAGGCATCGAGGATGTCCCTTCTCAATGTCCGCAGAAGTTGGAGCATTTGCAGGAGCGCAAGGCGTCCGCACTAGACGTTTGCGCTAGGCATGTGGCCTATACCTGTCAACCGCTTCCTGGTCTGGTCAGTCTAAAAATTGGTCGAGAGCCTCTCTATTTGAGATGGCTTGTGTTCAGTCAACCGTGTAAGGGGATTTTGGTTGACCACAGCTTGCATCTTGAAATGTCCGTAGGAGCACATGACATTCACGCTGGGCATCTATGTTGGGCAGTATGTAAAGTGTTGGTCAACCGCTTGTTGGATTTGGTCGACTAGAAATGTGTTTGAGGGATTTCATCCTTGGTTACCTATGTTCGGCCGACTGCATTGGGTTTACAGTCGACCGCGGATGTGTCTTGCCTTAGAAGCGTTGGGCATTTGCTTAGGATCCAGACATCAGCATTGTTTTTCCGCTTCTGATCTAGGCGTCTGTGCTAGTCAACTGCAATGGGGGTCCGGTTGACTGCGGCTGCCCTTTTGGGTCAGAATTCCCCGCTCGTTTCCAGGTGCCTCAACGAACTTCTTGACCCTGATTTCTTCCCTTCCGATTTGAGTTCCTTCGTGGTTCTGGTTACCGCCGGGTGGGTTGTCGACCATTGCGAGGTCCCAGTTCATCGTCATCATGTTTTGACTTAATTTTATGCTAATACTTCCGCTGACTCACTAGCCTTAGGTTAAGCGATCAGGTCCTCTCCAAGGATTGGGTTATTCAACCTGAGGTTTCTGTTAGGCTTGCCTCAGAGAGGGAGTGGGCCTCCTCAACGGGAATATTCAACTTCCTCAAGTTTCTCTAGGGAAGAAGTATAGTTCTTTGATCACAGTTAGAGAAGAAGTCATGGATTATGCATTTAAGAATGGGTATGGGATAAATTTCATCAAAAGTGAATCTCATCAGTTGACGATCATGTGCAAGGAAGGATGAAACTGGCAGATTCACACTTCCAAAATGCATGGTGAACTTACGTTTCAAATAAAGAGCTACAACGAAGTTCACACCTGTTCATGATAAATAGAAAATGGACATGCTTCTGCCAAATGGGTGGCAACCCAATATTTGGTTAGGTTCAAAAGTTAGACCACATGGGACGTTCCTGCCATCATTATGACAGTCATGAATGATTTTAACATCAACATTATCCCGAAGGGGATGGCGATGAACAGTATAAGTAAATATGGTTGTATGAAGATGAGATTCACAGATCCAATCTTGGCAAAACATTGGTTGTTAGCATACATAAGAACGATCTTACACCCCATCTGATATTTCAAATGATATAAATGTGTTTGGCTGCGTTCAAGAGAGGTTTGCTGGTGTGTGGTAGACCATCATTTGCATGGATGACTGTCACTTGAAGGGCTCGTGCTCAGACCAGTTGCTCATAGCTGTCAGCATTGACGATAATGATGGAATTTATCCACTTGCCATTGCAGTGGTTGAAGTAGAATGCAGAGACTCATGTGTTAACCTAATAGACATTAGGTTATTTGTTTTGATGATGACAGTTTTATTTGAATAATTAAATTGTTTATTATGCATTTGTTTGAATCAAGTAAATATGTTTATTCTTTATTGGAAATGCCTTTAATACGGCTATTAATGCTTACTAACATATTTACCTAAGTCCATGTAGCTTATATGTTGATCATTGAAACTTAGAATATTGAAAAAGTGCATAGCATGGAGTACGGGTCGACTATGACAAAAACTGGTCGACTAGTTAGCTAAAGGAAGACCCAAAAACAGAAAAACGATCGATAGGTTTTCTATAGATAATTGACCGCAAATATTACAGAGAGCTCAAGAATTCAGGACTGCTGAAAAGCAGTCGACCAGTCAAGAGGTGATCGACAGCAAAATGGACATAGTCGAGCCAGAATTTTGCAATGTGAAGAGGCGGTCGACCGGTCCAACTATACAATGCAACAACTAGTTTCCAATGGTCAGATGGTGGTCGACCAAAATGGAGGTGATCGACCAGCTTCATAGCTTCTATATATAGAAGACACTCCGAAGCTCACTTTAACAAAGAGAAACCATAGCGAAGCTCTGCTAAAATTTATACTCTTTTTCTCTTACGTAATTGAGTGTCGAACCTAACTTTCCAACTCCCAAACTTGAGGTTTTATATTTGGGAAAGTTTGAATTATAGTTTTACATTTTCTAGTACTCAAACATTGATAAAAAAAAAAAAGGTGACACCCCGAGAATAGTTAAAGAGAATAAGGTAACGCCCTAGAATAGTTTGTAAAGGCTTGATTGACACCCATGAAATTCAATCAACAATAGCTGGGGAGGTTATTAGATTAAGGATCTCCAAGTTGGAAACTTGGAGCATGGACGTAGGCTGGAGTTGCCAAACCGCATGAAAAAATTTGGTTTGCACTTTCTCAATCCCTTAACTTTAATATTTATGATTACTTGCTTCTTTATTATTGATAAATCACTTAGGGTTAGAAAAATAAATATCGCACGAAAAAGTTAGAATTGCTAATTCATCATCCCCCCCCCCCCCAAAAAAAACTTTATAGGTGTGTATCGGTCCTACAATTGGTATCAAAACGGGGTTATTAAAACTTTTTGTGTGATAGTGTGCTTATTGGTATAAAATTGCTTGATTTGCATTTATTGGTTTATTTTTCTTGTCGAAAATTATTCGGTTATTGTTGATTGAATTCTTGGATTTTTTTATGGCTTTCAATAAGCAAATTGAAGAGTAATCATGATGCGCGCATGGATAAGGATGAACTGTAGATGAATGCACCACTTCTCACTTCCTTGGATAAGGATGCGGATGCAAGGTTCTCTCGTGATATAACTCACACAAGAGGATCTTTGGATATGACTCACCAAAGGCCTTTGGATATAACTCACCAAAGAAAGAAAAAGGATGACTCCAATTTCCGAATCAAATCAAAGCTTTAATTTGTATTCAATTCTCAACTCCTCATAAAACATAAGCGGTGATGGCTTTATATAGTCGATCGAAACATAAATTAGAAAACTAAATAAAAAAATATCTTCTAAAAATCTTCTAAGAGATCTTGTAAAATATTCTAAGAAATCTTCTAAAAATCTTCTAAGAGATCTTCTAAAATCTTCTAAGAAATCTTCTAAAAATCTTTTAAGAAATCTTCAAAAATCTTCTAAGAAATCTTCTAAAATCTTCAGCTTGCTTTATCTTCAAGGAAGATGATATCTTTGGCATTTTTCCTATCTTTAATTCCACTTTCAAGATCTTCTTGTATTGGACGTCCTTCATCCTAATAAAAATAAACTAAAAATGATATTGATGCAGATCCATTGTGCATCATACTCCCAGGGTTGAAAAGGATTTGCCCTCAAATCTATGGAGTTTTCTACCTCTATCTTTTACACGTCTTCCACCCGGATCAAATGGAAAATCCAGATTGACACCAAGCATAATGACTTCTATCTTTGATTTTTTCTTGTGTCGGCCATGAATATTTTGATCTTTGTCAATGTACCTCCAAAATTTGTAGGTGATGCCACGTCTTAATAACTCCAAGCAATCTCCTTTAACAAAAACTAAGTGAGTCATGTCAACACAAATCCTCTCATTGATGATTAAAGAACACACCTTTTTCATGTTGGAGCATGAAATATGGGCAGGTTGCTCCATTTGTGTTGTTGTGGCCACGGAGTCAACTTGGTCGTCTATCATATCGGGTACTTGCTCTTCTTGGCAATCTACCTCTTCTAATTGAGTCTCCAAAGATAGTAATGACCCTTCTTCAGCCTCATCTCTTGTGATTTTTTCTACAACGGTGTTAGGAGGATGCTGAGCCCATTGTTGGTCTTGATTCATCATTAGTTGAGCAACATCTCGTTGTAGTGATAGAACGAGTTGCCATAAGTTTTCTTCGGAGTGAGATGTTGAAGGTTTAGCCATTGTGGATTTTGTACAGCTTCAGATGCTCCTCAAGTCATCATAAGGAAAAACGATTGTGCAAAGATATGTTTAGCTTTGCTACCAAATGATGCGCGCACGGATAAGGATGAACTATGGATGAATGCACCACTTCTCACTTCCTTGGATAAGGGTGCAGATGCAAGGTGCTCTCGTGATATAACTCACACAAGAGGATCTTTGGATATGACTCACCGAAAGCCTTTGGATATAACTCACTAAAGAAAGAAAAAGGATGACTCCAATTTCCAAATCAAAGCAAAGCTTTAATTTGTATTCAATTCTCAACTCCTCCTAAAACATAAGCGGATGGCTTTATATAGCTGATTGAAAACATAAATTAGAAAACTAAATAAAAAAATCTTCTAAAAATCTTCTAAGAGATCTTCTAAAATCTTCTAAAAAATCTTCTAAAAATCTTCTAAGAGATCTTAAAAAATCTTCTGAGAAATCTTCTAAAAATCTTTTAAGAAATCTTCAAAAATCTTCTAAGAAATCTTATAAAATCTTCAGCTTGCTTTATCTTCAAGGAAGATGATGTCTTTGGTATCTTTCCTCCCTTTAATTCCGCTTTCAAGATCTTCTTGTATAGGACGTCCTTCATCCTAATAAAAATCAACTAAAAATGGTATTGATGCAGATCCATGGTGCATCAAATCATTAATTAGACCTCCATATTTTGATGGTAATGACTATGTTTATTAAAAACATAAGATGAGAATTTATATACAATCTATAGATTACGATTTATGGAACATAATTGAAAACGGACCATACATTCTAATTAAATGTGAAAATGGTATAGATATTCCTGAATTGGCTATTGAGTTTAATGATTTAGATAAGCGAAAATTGAGAGTGAATGCTAAGGCAATCAATATGATTTATTGCTCCTAAGTATGGATGAATTTAATAGAGTTCAAGCATGCAATAATGTAACGACCCGAATTTTCGTACATTCTTGAAAATGCTTAAATTTTTGAAATTTTTCTTTTCAAAACAAATCAGAGTGCGTCTGACTGGATCACTACTGACTTTTTCTTTAAACTCGTTATGAAAAAACAAATTGATAAAATGTGTGGAAGCGTTGTAAAATAAATGCTTTGTAAAACATGGCGGATGTGTTATAAAACCTTTTATCTAAAGTATAGCAGGTTTATCAAACTTTGCGGAAGCGTAAATAATCTAAGTAAATAAAAAGAACAAGCATTCAATTACAATTTAGAAAAAAACATGATTTAATACAACTATATCATTTTTAACCTCTCTATGCCTTACCAGCCACGGACTACCTTACGCGTGAAATTCCTTCACCTCTGCTTTGTTATTTGTTCATCGTTCCTTGTATATGAACCTATTATTATCTGTTCGTTATTTGTACCTACACCACAAGTAAGGACGTGAGCTTTGGCCCAATAAGGAAATGAGGTCAAACAGTCATATATATATATAGATATAAACCACTCTTTAGTTTTCTTGGAATGGATGTCGGTCCAAACCAAATCTTTCTTTACGTTCTGTTGCGTTCGTTCTTTCTTTCGTTCGTTACTCGTACATCGAGTTGAATTAAAGAAACCTTGGGGATAGGGAGTAGCCTATCGGATATTAACCACCTAGGGTAGCTGGTCCCGTACCAGAATAGGGAGGAGACCTGGCCAGCTACCTGATTAAACCCGCACTGCCCTTCCGTTCTTTAATTCCCATTTCATCATCATTTCATCATAATTTCATCATTGTTTTATCATCGTTCTTTCATTTCGTTCATTCGTTTTTCCTCACGTTGTGTTTGTGAGTGCTCACCCTGTAGGTGATACTCCCTATTTGTCTCTAGGTAGTACTCCCTATTTGTTTATATTATTATAACGTAACAATACCATAGGGAAAGAATCACAACAGTTCATAACAATAGAAAGAACAACCATAAGGAATAACAATTAACATGAAATTACGAATATTGAATGAGAATAAATAACTAGTAAGGCAAGAGATTCAAACAAGAAATACAACTTGAATTTACAGAACATGGCAGTACAAGAATTGACTATTTTAACATGCTTCTAACATATTTGAAGATTTACGAAATCATTTACAAAACAGTAGCGAAATCAACAGTGAATACAACAATTAAAAACATGTTATCATGCTTTGAAATTGGCAGAAATTAACAACAGTATAACAGCGAACTAATCAGCGAATCAACCATACGAACATGCTTCGAAATTGATTAAAATATAGCTATGGAACAGCAGTGAAATAACAACGCATTTGTTTAATACTTAAAACGTGCTAACATACTTTGGAATTAACATAAAATTAATCATGGAACAGCAACGAATTCTACAGCTAATTCAACCATTAAAACGTGCTAGCATGCTTCGAATTCGATAGCAATTAACCACAACTTAACCGTGAATAAATCTAGCATACGTGCAACCTATATTTGACAACCAATTAAATCCAGAATAGCAGAGAGTTCATGGCGGTTAAAACGTGCTAATCATGCTTTTAAACGACTAATAACACAGCAGATATGAACACTAAACATGCTCTTTAACAACTAAAATCTGTAGCAAAAACAGCAGCAATAGTTTAACATGCTTCTATACAGTAAATTTATCAGCAAATTCACATGCTTTAATTGCTATATGAAACAAAACTAGCATGGTTTCATTAATGTATACATGGCTGTGATCATTTACTAATTTATAGACAGCTAACATAACCGTTTAACATATTTTAACAACTAACATGGAAAAGAATCAACCTACTTTTCAATAATTATGTAGGAGAGAAAATAACAGTTTGTATGTTTTTCAAATGGAAATTTACAGTAACTCGTTCAGTGTAACGAAATGAAACGACGATTATAACAACGTAACATAGAGTGAGCCTAAGCAGCGTTATGTACAATTAAATTTCACCACAACATGTAAATTCAAGGCTTAACTTCAAACTTACAGCCTCATACAGATCTAGATACTACACATGTTTTGATGAATTAAAAATAAATTTAAACTAGCATAAAGATATTCAAACATGTATGATGGCAAGACAATCTATTACTGAGTGTATTTTGACAGCAGGACAACAAAGCATACCATCAAAATGGTTTGAAGAACGAATGACAGAAATTAAGGAAATCAAGCACATAAGTTATTTGTCCATTTGTTCTTGCGTTGTTCATGCTTTGGTTCATCATTCCATACAACTTAGAAGATTATTATTCCAGAAATAATTAGTTTTAACTTCCATAGTTAACAATCATCTAACAATTATGCATAAAAGGAGAATTTACAGAAAACTAATCACAAAGCAGAATTTATAGAAAATTAATCACAAAGTAGTAAACTTCACTCACACATACAATTCAACTTGTGGGTAGGGCTTTGACGACCAAGACTACCACTTCCTTACCATACGAAGAACACAACAGGGACAACTTTCCAACCGCTGGACAGCTGCAGCTCAAGGTTTAGCAGCTCCTCCATTGGCAGTATCAACTCACCCATCACCCACTCATTACTAGTCCAGCCCACATCTCACACAACTCTCCTCTACTCACACGTCTCACTCTATCGCAACTCACTCTCACACTCTCAGGATTCTCTCTTGCAGAAGACAATCACCGCTGAATAATAGAGAGGGAGAGGAGATATACCTGGAAAGGTGGGAGACAGCATTAATGGCTAGGAAGACAAATTGGACGCCTAAGGATAGGGAGGAGGTGGCTTCTAGAGTAGGCTACGGTCAGGAGGCGTGGGGACCACCGTCCGTGACTCTTGGGCATGGAATAAATGGACTAAACGACAAGGGGATCGAGATTAAATCCCTAAAATTACGCTGTACTGGAGACTTTCGGACTCGTGCAGACGCTGACCTGTCGTCTGCATGCGTCTGCATGACATAAAATCTCACAGCGAATTCTTGGCTTTCGGACGGAATTTGGCGTCCCCACTGTGCCCGTACCGTCCACAGTCCTATTTCGGACACCGTGTCGTCGTCTGCATCGTTTGCATGTGGCGTGCAAATTGTCCCAAAAATTGGACAGATTCATTCGTCCGCAGTCGTCTGCATCGTCCGCAAAACTCCAGATTTATACAGATTCCAAAACGGACGAATCGTTCTGCCTCCGCACTGTCCAGGACCCTCATCCGCAACTCTCCAGACTTGGACAGATTCATTGCGGAAGAAGCATTCTGCGTCCGCACCGTCCAAGACCTGCGTCCGCAAGTCCAGTATGCAGTGAAATTAGGACGAAATATGGCATCCTGAGTCGTCCTATACTCAAGGATGCTGGGACAATGCACTTGCAAACAACATAATGCCTCCGAAACACTCTAAATCTAACTTTTCACATTTAACTCCAATCTCATAATTACGTGTCATAAAATGACACGTATAAATTCTCAACGTAACGTCTTACTTACCTCATTCTTTAATTACATCGTGTTTACGAGAAAATTGTAATGAAAATACCCCTAAACTTAATACTTCAAACTCGTCCTCGGTAATACCCCGATAATTATCTAACTTAAAAATCCAGGGTGTTACAGATAATGCCTTTGAAATTTGGAAATAGCTTGAAATTACGCATGATAACACTAATCAAGTTATAAAAAATAAAATAAGCATGTTTATTCATGAATACGAATTATTTTCCATGGAAAAGGATGAAACCATTAGTTGTATGTTTACTCATTTTACTAACCTTACTAATGGTTTGAAAGTACTTAGTAGAGTTTATCCCAACGAAGACTTGGTTAGGAAAATTCTTAAGTGTTTAACAAGGATGTGGCAACCTAAGGTGATGGAAATCCAAGAAGCATGTGATCTCAATGTATTAAAAATGGAGAAACTTATTGGTTACCTAATGACGCACGAGATCACGTTGTTAAGCAACGAGAAGGAGGAGCAAAAAGAGAAGAAATCTTCAAACCAAGGAACATAGCTTGCAAAGTCTCTTCAAGCACTCAAGTGGATTCCAAGGAAGAAGATGAAGATGATGAAGATATCAAGTTCATAACACAGAAATTCAACAAGTATCTTCATCGAAAGAAGTTGAAAGGGGAGAAGGTGATCATTTGCTTTAGATGCAGAAAATTTGGTCATACCTCAACCGATTGCCCTAAAGCAAAGAAATCAAAAGCCTCAAAGAAGAAGGCTTGCAAAGCCACATTGGACGATAGCGATGAGGATTCTTCTTCCAAGATTGAAGAAGTCTCCAATTTTTGCTTCATGGCTAAAGAGGAAAAAGTACATGATTCTTCTAGCAATTTAGAAGAAATTTGTGATGATAATAACTTGCTTGATGCCTTCAATGAATTGTTTGATAGATTCAATGTGCTTAAACGTAAATATAATTTGTTGAAAAAGGATAACGACAATTTGATGAAAAACATGTTGAAATGGTTAAATCTTTTGAAAATCAAATTGTTAGGTTAAAAAGCATATATGAGATTTCTAGTGCTACTATCAAATCTCTTGAAAGTGATATTTATGAATTGAATGCTAAAAATAGTTATTTGAATTCCATTGTTTTGAAATTCACAATTGGTAGCAAGAATTTTAACATGCAGAGTTACATTTGATAAAGCCGGAATTGGCTATCGACCATTTGCAAAGAAAAAGAATTATAAAAATTTCTTTTTTAGTCCTACTATTTGTAATAGTTGTAATTGCGTAGGATATAAATTTTTTAGTTGCCCATTGAAATTAAATGATAAAATTGAAACTTCTAAACTGGTGCGGGTTCCAAAAGAAATCATTTCTAAGGATAAAGGACCCAAAAAAGTTTGGGTGCCTAAGAGAAGCAACTTTGATGATTACGACATTTTATTTGAATAATTAAATTGTTTATTATGCATTTGTTTGAATCAAGTAAATACGTTTATTCTTTATTGGAAATACCCTTAATACTTACTAATGTTGTAATATCTTGAATTTTCATTGAGCTAAGCACAAGGCTTAGGTGATGATTTTGGGATATTAAGAGTTGAATTGGACTGTTTCGAAATAATGGTCAAGAAAAATGCATTTGGAATAAGTAAATTATGATACCCCGATATGTCATAATTAGTTTAAGGAAAATATTAGAGTTATCATGGAATGGGTGATGACAATTGGATTTAGAAATGATGATATTAGGACTGAATTAGGGATTGGCAGTCAGTGAATTAATAAGAGAAAATGTACTTGGATATAATAAGATTGAAGTTATAAGGTTTATATATTTTGGAGTACATTAAATATAATAAAAAAAAAGGTAGAAGAGAAGTTATAGAATATATACTTTGAGTATTATGGGGTAGATTATGAATAGTCGGATAATTCAAGTGTTAGCCAAAGAGAAAATATATTTGAACGAAATTGGACGTATTTGAATATTGTAAGGACATTGTAAGGATTGGAAGTTTGGATATAATTGGGTATGAAAATGTGAAGCATATAGTATAAGTTGCTAGATGATGTAAATGGTTATATGTATATACATAAAGTTTTGGTGCATAAGGGTTCGGAGAAGATGAAGTGATATGGAGGATATTTCAATTACTTGTAAGACATTAGGTGAGGGTTAGATATATATATAGTTAATTATAAAAGACATGCATGACATGCATATGCCACGTAAATAAAGAATAAGATGGAGAATTATGCAAAAATCAACCTTTGATGACTACGGTCGATCTCAGCTGCCGATCGACGAGCGTCGATCGACCGGCATTGATCAACCGACAGTAAAATAAGAAGAATGAAATATGCAGAAGCTTGGTTGGAGGGCGGTCGATCATCCTTCATGAAAATTGATCAACCGCCAATATTAAACGTCGTCTGCAGATGTAAACGCTCACTGGAACTGATAAATCTTCAACATCAACGCTTCACTGGATGATAAGAGCATGTCCAGTGGTCTTCCACCTTCAGAAGACTGTTGGAGGGACGTTGGTGAGTGGCCATTGATGATGGTTGTTGGTTGATAATAATCAAGTTTGGAGATGAAACGTTTGAACTGTCTGAATGTCTGGATATTAATGGGTACGTCCAGTGGCCTTCCGTCTTCAAGGGTTGATAAAGAGACGTTGTTGGAGGTTTATAAATTGGATGGAAGGTAGCAGTGTTGGAGGAGTTGGACAACGATGGAGAACCTCTGCCAAAATGGTTTGAGAGATGAGGAGAGTCTGCAACCGTTAGTGAAAGTGTGAAGGTTGAGAGAGAGAGAGAAGGTGATGATCCTCTGATGATATATTTCAAAATGTTTGAAGGTTTGTAAAGAATAGCAACGTGAGAGTTGAAGTGTCCTGGTGTTTACAATGAAGAGTGAGAGTCTGAAGAAGAGTTGTGAGAAGCTGCTGTGAATATGTGAGTGTTCTGTCAAAATTGGAGAGAGAATGATCTGGCGGAAGTCTTCTTCTTCTGGATTTCTTGTGAGAGTAAAAACATTGTGAAGGAGCTGTAGTGTTTGTGAATAGAAGTTTGAGAATTTGAAAAGAAGAAGTAACCGTGAGCAAGGGTTCTGAAGATTGAAAAGGCAGTGAAGAGATGTCACACAGGTGATGTTCCGTGCATGTGAAGTGAAGAAACTGCATGGCTATTTGAAAGGATGAGTCTGTGAAGAATTATAGAAGGAAACTACACGTTACTGCCATACAAACAGAGAGGGTTTTAGAGAAATAGAGGACAAGGAATAATTTGGAAATCAAGGACTTGATGAGAAGCAGTTGAGAAGGGAGTACAGAAGTTTCGTGAAGGATAAATTATGTGCTAATTCGTAAAGATAAGGACATGAGGTAAGGAATAATGCTTGTGTTTTGTCCGAAAGGACCTACATCGCAGGAGTAGGGTTTTTGTGTGAATTGTTATGTTAGTGTTTTATTGACGGTTATCTGGTTAGGTTATATTCCTATGTTAGTTTACTAATAGTTATGAAGAAAATGGGTTTTTATAAGATAATGGTTATTGATATAGGAAAATTAGTATGGGTCCTAAATTTATATTTAAATGGTGGATACCATAGGATAGTACTTATATTGTTTAAGACTAAGTTAGAAATAATATGTCAAGGATAGAATATTATAAGTATAACGTTATAGTGTAATAAGAACATGTTTAATGTTAATGTTATAGTTGAAGCATGGTATTATTTGTTAATTGTTTACAGTATTATTTGTAATATATGAATGTTATATGTGACACTTATGTAGGTATGATAATAGAAGGTACGTCATGCATTTCATGGGCTAATAGTAAAGATAAGAATGGTGTTTCTACGTGGGTTTGGAAACTGAAGAGGTTGCTCACACGTAGAAACAGCTCGTTTGAGTAAGTTCAGATACTGAAGAGGTTGCTCTTACTCAACGAGTGGTGAGTTCGGAAACTGAAGAAGTTGCTCTCACCTAACGGTAAACGGTAACGAATGTAAATGTAGGTGGATCTATTTTTACTGAGTTCGGAGACTTAAGAGATTGCTCTCATGTAAAAACAAATCTAAGTGGTGAGTTCGAAAACTGAAGAGGTTGCTCTCACTCAACTTACGATGGCATATGAAACTAAAGCATGTAGAATTGTTATAGAGGTTAAGGTTGCATTACATTTTATATTCCTTACTGGGCAATAGGCTCATTATTCCTCTTGTGATATAGGTAAGCAAAGGATCAAAGATAGTAGCAGTTGATGAAGCATTTATGTGTTGCGGACTAGGGGTGTGCAAAATCGAACTGGTACCGAGAACTGAACCGAAACTGACGGTTTCGGTGCTGTTTTACATAGAACCGTACCGAATTCGGTCCTGGCTAAGCAAAACCGAATGTATCGGTCCGGTTCTCGGTTCCCGATTTGCAGAACCGAGGAACCGGTACCGACCTGGGGAGAATAGACAATTTTAAAAAATTAGGGCAACTTCACACTTCCTCTTCCCTAATCCCTACCCAATAGTCGACTCAACACTCTGCATCTGCATTCAATAATCTCGACTGTCGACTTAGTGTCGGACTTTCCCCTCCCGAATCAATGACTCCCGCTCTATCTCTCGATCTCCAACCAGCAACCCAAACGCCGAACGCCGAACGAACATTCTTCTTCCATTCCAGGCGTGCTTCTCGCTGTTCTCGGTTCGTATTTCCTTTCTGGCTCTTCTTCTTCTTGCCGTTCCAGTACAGGCGTGCTTCTCTGTGTACTCTTCAATTTGTGAGTTGTTTATTGTTAGTTTAGTTGTTAGTTGTTTAATCTGCTTCTCCTTCGTTCTGGATTTTCAGTTCGTTAATTTGTTTCTAACTACAGGATGGGATCCCTATTTTTCCACCTAATCAGTAATCATTAGTTTTGTTTTTCCTTAGTTCTTGAAACCATGAAGGAATCGTCTGGATACGCTATGAGAATTTGGGTTTTCTGACTACTTCCATCATCCTTTAAGTGTGTTGATTGGAAGAGTTTCTTATCTATATTATTTGGAAGGTTGCATTTTCAGAGAGGATTACAATGATGGAACTTAAATTTGCCACTGTTCTTTGTGTTAGATTGGCTCAATCTCTTGTGAATCTTTAGAGAGGATTACAATGCTAAAGTCTGATATTATATCACTGTCTATGTCTGAGAAGAACCTCATACTGGAAAAGAATATTAAGGAACTCTCATCAAAGTTGCGATTGGCTGAACAAGGGAAAGATCATGCAGTAGAGAAGCAATTTTTGGTCCTTGAAGAGTATGCTACAGGTCTGGTTCAACATCAACAAAGTTGGTATTACAAATTATTTAGTAGTTGCATTAGATGATGATATTGAAAATTTCTGCTAATTGAATAATGTTCCGTGCTATAGAGAGATTCAAATGAGGGAATTGATTCAGTTGGCAAGTAAGGAGAAATTAGTATTTTTTTTTTAAATTTTTATTATAATTTAAAATATTTAAAAAAATCAGTACTGAACCGATACCGAACCGGAACCGGTACCTAAAAACTGGTTCGGTACCCAGTTATCATGGGACCGGTACCGATTTTGAAAATTCAAAACCGCTACCGACCGATTCGGTGCAGTCCATTGTGGAACCAGTACCGAACCGAACCGTGAACACCCCTATTGCAGACTTCGCGGCTGGTTAGGCTAAAAGGTTTAAAGAAAAAATGTAATGTTTGAAAAGAATGACTTTGTTATGGTATTTTGTTACATTAAGTAGATTTTGAATTGATTCTTTAAGTATTTGAAATACAAATCTTCCGCTGTTGCAATGTTTTAAGATTTTACAGTACGAAATGTTTTAAGTGGTAAATGGTTGAACAAAATAAATTTATTTATACAACTCTTATTTAAGTTAGTTTTTAAATGAAAAGTATTTCGCTGTGATTTTAAAAGAAAAAGTTTTCAAAAATCATGAGTTTTAAATTAAAAGAATAAACGGGATGTTACAAACGTGTTTACCTAAGCCCACGTAGCTTATATGTTGATCATTGAGACTTAGAAGATTGAAAAAGTACATAACACAGAGCACGGGTCGACTATGGACAAAAACTAGTTGACCAATCGGCTAAAGGAAGAGCCAAAAACAAAAAAGCAGTCGACCAATTTTTAATAGATGATCGACCGCAAATATTACAAAGATCTCAAAAATTCCAGACTGTTGAAAAGCGGTCGACCGGTGAAAAGGTGGTCGACAGCAAAATGGATAAAGTTGAGCCAGAATTCTAAAATGTGAAGAGGAGGTCGACCGTGTGATAAAGCAGTCTACCGATCTGACTATACAATGTAATGGCTAGTTTCGAACGGCCGGATGGCGGTCGACCAAAATGAAGATGGTCAACCGGCTTCACAGTTTCTATATATATAAGACACTCCGAAGCTCACTTTAACAAAAAGAAACCATAGCGAATCTCTACAAAAATTTATATTTTTTTCTCTTTTGTAATTGAGTTTTGAAACTAACTCTCTAACTCCCAAATTTGAGGTTTTATATTTAGGAGAGTTAAGATTTTAGTTTTAGATTTTCTTGTACTCAAAACGTTGATAAAAAAAGGTGATACCCCGAGAATAGTCAAAGAGAAGAGGGTGACGCCCTAGAACTCTGTAAAGGTTTGATTGACGCCCATGAAGTTCAATCAACAATAACCGAGGAGGTTATTGGATTAAAGATCTCCAAGTAAGAAACTTGGAGCAAGGACGTAGGCCAGAGTTGCCGAGCCATGTGAACAAATTTGGTTTGCACTTTTTCTATCCCTTAACTCTTATATTTGTGATTGCTTATTTATTTAATATTGATAAACCGCTTAGGGTTAGAAAAATAAATATTGCACAAAAAAGTTAGAATGCTTAATTCACAACACCCCCCC
>CM039480.1:3401907-3464787 GCA_022433065.1 Begonia loranthoides | reverse complement strand
AAGTTGTACAATGATAAGATATGGAGGGCACTAGGGTCACGAAATCAGTGCACTTTAAGAGAGAAATGAAAAACTATTTTTGGTTGACCAGATAGCACACACATATCTACAAAACATCAACCCAAGATTCTAGTCAAAACATGTTTTCAGTTCTATCCCAAAGTGCAACAAAAGCCTCAACAACTTGAGTGAGTTCTTCAACTTCTACATCCTAGCAGCCTAGGACAAACCAACTTTGACTATGGTTGAGATGATAAGAAAGTGCACATGTATAGGATCCTTAAGAAACATTAAAAGATGGGTGAGGTGACGGACTTATTGTGTTCGCAAATCAAGAAGAAGCTTGCAAAGCTACAAGATGTGGCTCAAAATTGGTGTCCAATATTTACAGGAGCTAGTCAGTTTTAAGTCAGTGATGGTAACAAATAGTACGTGATCAATTTGAACAGACATACCTGTAATTGTTACAGCTGAGAGTTGACTGGAATCCTGTGCGTGCATGCAATCCCATGTATGCATTTTACGTGGAGGTTAATTGGGAATTACATTCATATATGCTATCACTAGGAAACATACATGAAGATGTACTCCCACTTTGTCCAGCCTGTCGGTGGCCAACACATGTGGACTGAAATGGGCCAGAATCCAATTTTGCCACCATTAATAAATAGACGACCAAAGAGGCCTCAAAGACAAACAGTGAGGGATGCTTATGGGCCCTATAGGCAGATAGTTCTAAGCAAAAGAGATGTCATAATGACAAGTAGGTGGTGTCGGGTTGTAGGACACAACGCCCACTTCTTACTTCTCAAGGTTGAGGCTCAACCACTAGCGAAGCAAGTGGCAGCGGTAGGGCTAGAGGCAGAAGTGGCATTGGCAGAAGAAGAAGCTCATCGAACACATTTATGGGTTTTACCTATAACACCCCGACTTTTTATATTGGGGTATTACTAAGGACATGTTCGGAGGTTTTAGTCTAGGGGTATTTTTGTTACGTTTTCCCCGTATACGCGATATGATTAAAGGATGGGGTAGTTGGGACATTGCATTGCGTATTTATACATGTCATATGACTTGTATTTATGATGAAATGTTATGGGATAAGAGTTAAGTGAGAAAAAGGTGAAGAAAGACTGTTTTGGGCATTTTTGGACGCCTACGGACGACATGCAGACGAGTGATATCGTCCGCAAGTGCATTGCATGGTGTCCCCGACGCTTGGGACGCACGAGGATGGGAATTTGCATTCTGATGTGTCTGGAAGTCGACTTCTGGAAGCATGCGGATGACTTGCGGATGAGACGTGTCGTCCACAAGTGCATTGCTCATCACCCTTAGCCTTGGGATGACTTAGGACGCGATTTCGTGTCCTGACTTCACCTGTGCTGTGGAGTTTCGGACGACTCTCGGACGAATGCGGACGATGGTAGGTCGCGTCCGATTTGAATTTGTCCAAATCCTGAACACATTCGGATGAGTGCAGACGTGAACTGTAGACACCATATCGCATCCGCATGGCCAGTGCGGATGAACGCGGATAGGAACAACCTCTGTTTGCGGACTCTACTTCGTCTAAATGTGGCATTCGGAAGAATGAGGACGAAGGTAAGGACAAAGTCCTTCATCTGCATCAGCTTATCTGGCAGCTGAAAAATGTACTTCTAGACGAATGCAGACGAGACTAGTGTGTCAGCACTCGTCCGAAATAGCCCAGACCTACGATTAAATTAGGGTTAAAATGATGAAAATATGTCGTTTAGCCATCAAATCCAGACACGAAATGACTCTCCCCCACCCTCCAACGTAGGACGCCGACCTCCCCCTGCCCCAGCCGACCTCTCCCTCCCTTGGGTGCTTACGATTTGTCTCCCTCTCCCAGGTAATGTCTTTCTTCCTTAGCATTTCTCCTTTAGTCATTCTCGCCATTTCTCCCTTCCAACAAAGTCTTCTCCTGCGAAAGTGTGAATTCCTGCGTGAGAGAGAGTGAGGTCCAGCGATAGAAGAGAGTTCCAGTGAGTGAAGGAGCCATTGTGGGTGAAGTGTGAGACGTGAGTGAGGTAACGTTGGAGCTGCTGTGTGCTGCTCCTTGCTGTTCATGAGTGTGAGATGAGTGGTGAGCTGAGGAGTGTTGTCCCTATTAGTTTTCTTCAATTAGGTAAGGAAATATGGGTGTCTTGGCCTGTGGAGGCCCTACACCGCAAGTAAAGTGTGTGAGTGGTGTTGTGTTCTTTGGATGAATTTCTATTGTGAACTCCTTCATTGATTTCCTTGTTGTAGACATTCCTGTGTTGATAGTGTAGAATCCTTACCGTTAATTGTTCTATTTACTTGCATTAATTTCCCTTGACGATAGTGTAGATTTCCTTTTTTGTTAGTTGTTTTCTTTATTGTAAATGTTTAGTTTTGTGATGAATAATCAATGTCCGAATGTGATGAATAATCAATGTCCGAATGTGATGAAAATGGAGAATAGAATGATGAATGTGTGTAGATTGAGGAATCGAGAAGTGTACACTCATACGCTCTATTCTTTATTAAGTAATTGCTAGTTATTTTCATTCTATGGTTCAATGCATATATTGTCCTATAAATTCCATTCTATAGTTTGGCTGTATGCAGTGAATTAGGGTAACAATTGTATGAGCATGTTTAATTTACTAGCTTAACTAATTAATAGTCGTTAACCATTTCCTTGACCATGTCAATCAAGTGAGCATGTTAATTAACTACTTGTAATTAATAACTAATCTTTGAGCATATTAATTAATTAGCTAGTTGAATATGTTAATTAGTAATTGATTAGACTTAAGCATGTTAGCATGTTAATTAACTTAACTAGGGTAATTGATAGACTTGAATGTGTTTAATTGACTAGTTTAATTAATTAACTAGTTGTTCAAATAATAACTATATGAGCATGTTTAACTAGTTATTTAATTTACCTTTGTTAATCACTTCATCGAGCATGCTAATTAATTAGGGCAATAATTGATTTACTAGTTAAGCATGTTTAATTAACTAACTAGGCTATGTGTTAAGTAATTGAAGCATGTAATTATTCTTCAAGCATGATTATTAACTTAGCTAGAGTTGTAACCTATCTTGAGCATGTAATTTAATTAGGATATCTAACTATAAAAATAATTGTAATAAATCATTGAGCATGTAAATTATCTAGGATAACGCACTAGAATAACAATGGTAATCTTTCTTGAACATGCTAAGTAAATTGGTGCATGTAAATTTACTAGGAAATTAACTAAGGCAACTAGTATGTTAATTAATAGCATGTTTCGACTTCTATTCCATTTATTGTTATGTTCTATACATTCAAGTATGCTATAACTCGTTGTAAATTGTTTAGATACTAGATTTCTGTATTGCTTTCATGATTCATTATTTACTTCCTCTAATGTTCGTTGCTTAATTTCCTTTGGTGTCCGTTGCTTTCAATTCGACTTTATAACTGTTCTTTATTATGCACTTTCAATTATATTTGTTGTGCGCTTTTAATTACTGTTGTTTACTTTTTTATATGCGCAATTTAAGTTAATGTTATATTATAATGCATCATGCATCATGTTAGGTTGAAAATGTACGGTTATGCATTATGTTAATAGAAACTAATAGGGACTGCCACCTTGGTGGGGGTACTCACGCATGCAATAAGTTAGGTAAAATGTTAAAGAAAATGAAGGTAATGGGGAGTTGGAGGGCGGATGGGTAGTGGGTCTAGTCTGCAACTAGTCGAAGCCCCTCCCTAATCGGGTACATGAGTTCTAGTTGCAAGTAAAAGGTTAAGCCCACTCAACTATTCCATCACGGAGGAAATCCTTCAATCTCTCTCTCTAAGTACAAGTAGCGAACAAATGTATTAAAGTAAAGTAACGAATAAACAAACAAATGGCTTAATGAAATGATTGGCTTGGGTGGCCCCCATTCCAAAAGGACTAAAGAGAGGCATATCATGATTGCATTAAACTCTTTTCCTTATTGAGTCATTAGGCTCACGTATTACTTGTGGTGTATGTACAAATGACGAACAGATAATAATAACGTGAGGATGAGAAACTTGCACACACGAGACTCGTGGCTAGCTAGGCAAAAAGAGAAATGAGTAAACAGTTGTAATTAAACAAACAAGAACATATGAGGTTTGTAAACCCGTGAAATTTTTAATAATAAATTTCATGTGTAAATTTTCTCGTTAAAATTGGTTAAGGTGTTGAAAAGTTGACATGATTTTTCATGTAGCGGCCATGTGTGAATTTTTGGTCAAATAGTTAAAATCGATAGAATTGAAGATTTATGAGCAGCAAATTAATTTAAGGAATGAAATTGGTAAATTATTCAGGTTAAAGAAACGTTGTCGGTCAGTGTTTGGAGCGAACAAAAATTGAAACCAGAAATTAGATTGGATTTATTTAATATATAATATATATTTATGTATATTTTTATTAAATAAATTAATAAAATAAATAAAAGAAAATGGAGAGAAGAAGAGAAAAGGTTTTCTCTTCTTCGGCCGAGAGCAACAAAAAATGCGATGAAGGAGAGGAGATCAAAACAGCAAATCGCAGAGTTCTGACCAAGGATTCGGATTTGCGGCGTCAAGGTGAACAACATTTGTGAAGGAGATTTGTGAATCGGTAAGTTTTCGTCCCAGATATTTAGGGTTTAATGTCTTAAAGTTTTGGCCTTGGATTCGAGATCCGAGTGACCTTGATGGATTATATTAGTTGTATTAGAGTTTATGTAGTGAATTTGTCGTTTGGAGGTAAAACAAATTAGAAAAAATGGCGTGTTTCTGGTAAAAAAAACCTTGCCAAAAACTGTTCTGGTTGACCGAAAATAGACAGATTGTCCCCAAATTTGGTTATTGGTCAACCACCTCACGACTGGTCGACTACCTAGTGCTGGTCGACCAAAATCCTGTTTCTGGTAGACCAAAAAGTGGGTAGATTGCCTTGAATTTGTCATTGGTTGAGCATAATACTGTTCCTGGTTGACCACACAATGCAGAATCACATATATTGAGTCGTTGACACGTCGATTGGGTTCCTAATCGTGGTATAGGACTCTTCCACTTATTCCTCAAGATTAATTGATGAGAGTTCTTATGTGTGGCATGTTTGTTAGGCTTGGACAATTTTGGAGATTGTGAGACAATTCCCGAGGTCTCCAGTCAGCAAGAGAGAACACCCCAAAGGTAGAAATTTCTATATATCTTGCACTGCATCACATCATGATTTCAAAACTATTATTTTGTAAGATACCATACTTGAAAAACCCGACGGGGACTATTTGACAGCACGTCTATTTTTATGTATATGTAAGTTTTCTCACGTTTATTTTTCGTACATGGTTTGGTTTATATATACAGTGCATGTATTGGGAGGATGAATCTTCTTGATGTTTTAGGCAGTTTTGGCAATAAAGCATCACGAGGCTATCCCGTACAATCTCCTATTGCATGGAGATTGATTGTTTGTACATGCGAAAAGGTGACAGGGCACCAGTAACATGTCCTCGGGTTTTGAGCCCCATAAGTCAAAAGGGTGATAGTGCGGTAATGACGCGTCCTTGGGTTTCGAATCCTAGAACCTGGCTAAGGTTTTAGTCATATGGATTTGAGGTTTTTAGTTGTTAGGATTGTTCGCCTAACACCTTTCTAAGTGATGGGTGGCATGACGGCTCGTAGCTCCACTCCCTAGCAACCCTTGTCTACTTGGATGTAGTAGGTGGCTAGTTGAGGAGGAACCCAACATCGACAACCTCATTTGTTTTTATATCACGGATAGGTACTCTGCTTGGTCTATGGACGTGGGTACCATTCTCTGATGGATGTCAAATGGGTCCTTGAGTCACTATCCATTTTCACTTATAACATTTTTGGATCGAAAAAATTGTGACGACATATTTTAGAGGTATAGTTGTCTAGGTATACAGCGGGTTTTCTATAAAAGTCTCATCGACGGCTTGGGCCTGTTTTTATAAAATGATAAAGAGTTTTAAAATTAAAATCCATGTACGGTAAAAAAGGAGCATGACACTGTTTTCTAGAGATAAAAAAGACCAATTTTTCGCATGTATTGCATCTAGTATAGATATCCTTACTGAGTTAGTTACTCACCCCAAATGACCCCCCTCCCATTCCAGGTAAAGGCAAGAGTGGCTAAAGGACTTAGAATTGGAGATTTCTTTTCCTTATTTGTTTTCTGAGTGTTTAGACTTGTTTTCCTGATGAAGATAAACTTTATGGTTCGTATAACTTAATTTTGTTGGTTGGATCTGCTACACAGTATTTGGATTATTTATTTTTATGCTCCATTATCTCGTGATCACTATACAGACTTAGGCCCATAACTTTTGGGTTGAGCTAAATAACAAAAGTCTTCTGCTAAAATTCACGCCTTGGACTAAGTGATCGGATTCTATAAGAGGATCGGGTCGTTTGACCTGGCGGTTCTTTTAGGCCCTCCTCCAGGTCGTAACAAGGTTACTAGAATCATGACACTTCCAATTAGCCAACTTGGGTTTCTCTTGATGCAAATGATTTTAAGGCAAATGATTAAACATTATATTTTAATGCAAGTATTATTAGCTAATGGAGCAAATAATTTGACCTATAATAATTAATCAAAGAAGCCTTGTAATAAAAAATATTGTTCTAAATCAGTTTCAAAAATAATAGCGGATCTTGACCCATTATCTATGAAGAGATAACAACCAAATGTATAATATCGGTAAAAATAGAAAACTTTGACATGTTATCTATAAAGACATAAGAACAAAAGGTATAAGAAAGATTGTATATGTCACACTCAAGAAAGAAGAAAAGATTGTGAGTGATAAGTTTAGATTGAATGCAGCAAGAAACTCTTGATGAATTCACAAAGTTCTTTAAAGAATCAAAGAGAAAACTATCACTATAAAATTAATAATCTGCCTCTCTAATAAAATAAATATGCTCATTATTTATAAGCTACAAATAGATAAATAAAAGATTTCTAATTTGGTTCAAATGCATTCAACCACCATATCTTCAAAATTTGAATAGTTATTTCAAACGTTGGATAAGAATTGTTGAATTTGAATTAGATAAATTTGTTGAATTTGAGCAGAATTTAAAACATGGTTTGAATGACTAAATCTCTTTCAAATCTTGCGATCTTGGTTCCTCCACTAAGCTTAGGATGTCTACTTTAATTTGTATGAACGTCACATATTCATTTGAAATATTTATCCATATAAAATCAATTTTAGTGCACAGTAGGCCCATATCCAATCTCAATTACTCTTATAACATTGATTAAGTCTCGGTCTTTTTCTGGATCAACATTTGACTTGATTGTTTTAGAATCAGCCCACACTTGTTGTACAAATCCATTAAGCGCTTCTTTGATTTCTTTACCTATTGCCCTTGGAATTCACCCATTTATAATAAGAGCAAGAGATGAGAAGACTAGTGCACCTTCTGAAAATAAGAAATCACAGTCAAATGACAAAGATAATTGTTCTACGAAGGTATGGCCTGTTCATAACTGATTATCGTCCATTTGGTCTTGGCTTTATTTCGAGTTTGACAGTGTAAAATTGTCTTGGTTGCAGACGAAGTGGTTTTCCTGTTTTTGAGTTGAAGGACAAGAATAAATTTCAACTGATAGCACAAGAATACCACAGTGCCCACAAGAATACCACTTGTCTCCAAGTTCTTTTTGGTATTTGCACAAGTCAATCTCATGAAATCATTCATCAATGCAAAAGGCTCCAATGACCATTTTAAGCATTATCATCATACTATAAGTGTAAATTTGATACATTGCACAAAAGCAAATTGAAAATATACCACGTGCAAATTTTGATGTGAAGCAAGTCCCAAAACTATTTCAATCAATGGAGGTCTCATTGTCAATATCTTCTAAACTTTGGCAATGGTTAGAGGAGGGGACAGTTGCCTGATAATAAAATATCTGCATAGTTGTAACACATTGTTATATCTAATTCATAGAGCCTAAACCAACAAACTAATGCATAAATAGAAAGTGCATATAACTAAAAGAATTACTGGGCATCCGTTTGGGGGTGTTGGAGGAGCTACTGGCAGGGCTGCTGGAGGAGCTGCTGACGATGCTAGCAAGGCTACTAGAGGATAATAAAGTTGTATTGCTTTGATGGTATTGTTTGTCATATTGAATGTAATAGGATGTTAGTGTGATGTAATGCTGTAAATTGTATGCTCTCACATGTTTAATGTGTTAAGAGTCATAGAAGATATTGAATCATGGTGCTGAATAGTTTGTAATTGATGGTCTAAATGGTATGCATTCATGTCATGCATCATGATTTCAATAAAAAAAAAAAGAAAATGTTTACATGCATATATTTTGACAATGAAATAATAAATGGAATGAATAAACGTAAATAGACATTGTGGGATTAGGGTTGAGTGATTGTCCTACTTAGGAGAACTAAATGATGATGTATCTCTTCCCTGTTGGGATTAATTGACGATTCTACTTAAAATGACCATAAGATGTATATTTTCCCTTGGACTGTGAATCTCTAACGTCTGGATTGTTATGTGATTGAAAAGGAAAACGAAAAATTGAAATGAAACTACATGTGTTAATGAAATTGCATAGCATGAGCATCACATCGTTTATATTTGTTTATCTCTTACTAAACATTAAACTCATTGATAAATCTTGTGATATAGGTAAAGAGTTTGATTAGATTGAAGAAAATGTCAAATGATAGCATGGACGACAGCTAAAGAAGTACAGTTACATCGAGCACTTATGTCAATTGGTGCTTTTGACCAAGGAGTTATGACTCATCCAATTTATAAAACTGTTTCAATAGTATTGTATAATGTTTTGTGTAATGTTGTGTAAAATGACTTTTAAATGTTTAGAATGACCATGTATATCTTTTAAATGGCTTAAAGAGAACAAAAATTGTTTATGCTACATATCAAATATTATTTCTCTCACAATTTATAAAAAATGTGTTATGAAAAGGTTAAGGAAAATCAACGGGATGTTACACATTCTAACTGAGATCTGTGTTCCAAATAGAGTGTGAGACAAGTATGTGCATGAAATTGGTAGAATAAAAATAACTAATTTGAGTTAAAATGACCATCACAATCAAAAGCATGAGATATTTAACAAACTTTTGTAATGCTTAGGTCATTTGCTAACAATCCAAAATACAATGATAGTTTTGCTAAAAAAAAATGGTTTAAGATATCAACTATCCATAATCTCTAAATTCAATGGGTAAATTACAAGTTACCCTAATATTTTTGAATTGACATCGAATCGAAACTGCGCAAAGAAATTACATGATATCTAAAGTAATCACCAAATAAAAATAGAAGATTTGCTTTGGAATATGTTAATCACAAAGAATTAAAACAAAGAATATGAACCAAAAAATGCTCTGCCACAACAACTCATAATAATAGAATAAAATAATATGTGCTCATAAGGCTCTCTCGTTGAGAGTACATAAACTAAAAGAAAGAAGAACTAAAAAAAAAACTGATAGTTGGGTAAAATGAATTGAATCGCAGTGACAAAACTTATTGTCAAAAATGTTATTAAACAAAACAGGACAATTCCGGTAGAGCGTGATTGCTAATTGGGAGCTGGGAGAGGAAGGGTACCAGAGCAGTTGATAATGTAACTCGAACACACAGATTCTGGAATATTATACGGAGATGCGCTCAGTTTCCTGAACATGCACAGAAGACTGCCAGCATAAGTTTAAGAAAATGAAAGATTTAATGATATCTCTCGCAATTTTGGCTGTTACAGCTCTAAAATTTTGCTATATTCTCGACAGGATGACAAAACTAACAAACCAATCAAACTGCTCAAATTAATCTAAATTGTTGACTATTGAGTTTTATCAATTAAACAGGTTTGGTTTGGTGTTAAAAAAAAAAAACAATTAATGTGTTTTAATTTTGGTTTAAATTAATCACCCTTCCACTTTTATTATTTTTGACTTAGAGTCAATGAGGTTTCTTCTCTTGTAACTTTTGTTCATCTGGTTTATTTTTCACATCAATTTAATTTAACTTTTATATAATGATATATGCATGTAAGCATTAATATTATCAATAAAACATTAAGAATTTAGATTTAGTTTTGCTGAGTATTTTGGAATGTTCCAACAGACATGATTATATTTGTTTTAAAATACTCTAAACTTAACCAATCTGCCTGAAAAACACCACTAGAATAAAAATGAATACGATGGAATTTTTTAAATGCATGCAAAACTAACTAAAAAAGTTACCTTTCCTTGCGCTTCTTTAAAAATCGAGCCAGGGATGCTTTTTGTGCCTGTGGCACAGCTAAAGAAAACCAAATAAAAATTATTATTTATGAACAACAACACATCATAATGGAAAATGCGGACACAGACAAAATGACATGACGACTTAGTACCTGATGATACATATGGGGGAGAAGATCCAAGAGTAGAGCCAGGTTTAATGGCCTCTAAAGAAGGGTTAAGAGATCCCAAGATCCCTGAAGGTTTTATAGTTGTCAACTCATCGGGGCAACAAGAGCCTCCTACTTTTACATGCTCACAAAAGTTAGGATGAAGCAAATCAGGACAAACCGATATATGGCTCTGAGATTGGACTTGCATTTGAGGGGTGAAAGATGTGTTGTTTTCAGATTTAGTAGATCCATTGGCAGCCAATAGCATGATAGCCTGCGCCTGTATACAAGAGTGAGAGAAAGAGTGAGAGTGAGAGACAGAGACAGAGAGAGACGAACAATAAACTTCATGTGGTATTGAACAATTATAGGAAGTATGCTTAAGAATTTAGTAAGAAAGAGAAATACCGACTCAGGCGATATGTCATCATAAACACTAACAGAACCACCATAAAAGATTGTTAACTGAGGTGAAACAGAGGATTTGGAAGGATTCCTGCAAGATAAGCTGAATTTAAAAAAAAAAAACTTTACAAGTAATGGTAGTTCAAATCCAAACTACTAGAGTATCATCTAGAGAATTGCTCTAAGAAACCTGAAAATGGTTTTCAAACTCGAAGAAGGGAGAGGATGACCAATAAATGGGCCTGCAAATGAAACTCCTTGAGGCTGTTGTCTGATGTTGGAAATTAACTGGGAATGAACGTTTGGTCGATCAATTGAATGAGCTTCAAGTTTCTCAAGAGGAAAAACTGTCATGGCATTTTGATTTCCTGCCTTGGAATCAATAATTGCATTTCCCTTCAACCATAAAAAAAAAACACAAATAAAATTCAAAAGCATTTCTTCATCTTGGAGCTGTATATGTACTTCAAATAAATATCTTCACTTCTGAGCATGATCCTTTAAATTTTGAAGTGAAATCTAAATTCTCTGTAGAAGATGTTAAATTTTTTTTACAACTTCAATGAAATAGAAGAATATCAGGAAAAAAAATCAAAACAAAAGCTAAAATGCTCCATAGAATGGTTTCTGCAAAGAATAGACTGAATTTTTTTACTACTTTAATGAAATAGCCAGGAATGAAAGTATGAAAATAAAACCTGAAATGCACCATAAAATGGTTTCTGGAAAGAATAGAAAGAATTTGAAGCTGGCCAAGCCATCAATCCATTAGAAGTAAGTGGATCAACTACAGTTTTTCGCAGTCTATCATCTTCGGTAGCCTTGAAAGATAGCAAATGGGGAATGGCAGCAACCTTGTTAGAGAAAGGCCACTGTATACTTGAACCCCTCAATGACGCTACAAAACAATTGAAAAACAAAACTACCCCCAGTTAGTCATTTGAACATAAAAGTTTTTCTTTATGTCCTTAGGTTTGAGACAGCTAACAATACATTCAAGAGCAATGCTCTAGGGACTTAACTTTAGTTTTTGGAAATGCAGAGCTGATAAGATATATTAAATGGCCACCCTGTGAGCATGTTAGTGGGAAGAAATGTTATTCTTTCAAACACAACACACTGAAACAGAAAAATAAGTATGGCAATTATATAATAATTTTTCTATAAGATAGTTTACAGAAGAAAAAAAAAAGATAAGACCATGTCTCCTAGCAGACAGAGCGCAGCTGGGTTTGGCAAATCTTAAATAAAAAAAAAAGATTTAAAAAAGAAAAAGAAAGTCCAACTTTCATAGCTGCAACTTGTGTTGAACATGCATATCCCATAAGGAAAATATTACTAATTCTTTTTTTCCGGCAAAAGTACTTTCGGCCAGAAAATTTCTCCACAAGAAATTTTTTCATGTTTGGAAATAGTGGAAGCAAAATCAAACAGAATTCTAATCAACGGGGATGGATGAATTGCAGAATCAAAGTTCCCACCACATAATCCCCTATCTTCACTCAGTAAGGAACCTAGTCTGTTGGCATCATCTTAGATAAAAGACTAAGCAACTGAACCTTCAAGGTTTAACGTTCAAACCTAAATTTCGTCATGTTTCCACAGAAAATACTCCGAACTTCATAAACACAAACTTCAGTTCTTTAAAATAAAAAAATAACTGGCTAAAAATCAATGGAACAAAATGAGCAAACGACTTCTCTCATCCCCTCCATCCAACGCAGATATGATCAATTTAGCGTCTTCACACCGCACCAATTTCACAAGAAATAGTATCAACAAATAAAACCTGAAGCCGCACCTTGATTCTTTGAGTCATCCAAAGCCTCTTCCAGGTCATTCTTCGTGCTCAATCCCAAAAAATCCCTCTCCATCTGCAATATTCAGCTCCCAAAAATAGAAACTCTTCGACTTCTTCTTCCCTTCAACAACCAAATTAGTCGAAATGGAAGCTTCTAAACAATAGCTAAGAAATATTCTAGCTTCTGCAACCACAAATGAGAATGAGAGTGATGGGAAGAGAGGGAGGGATTATGAAGATTCTTCCTGTTTCGCTTTCTCGCCTTTTTTACTCACTATGAAATCTAGGCCGTCGGATTACGATTAAATTTCACCGGCTGATCCGGTCATCGGCCGGATTATAGCGGTAAACAAACACGTGCTCGCCGAAACTGCTAACGGCTTCGTGGCCGTGGCGGATAGTCAAAGGATATAAAATAACGGTATAAAATGGACACGTAGCAAAAAGCGCGTGAATTATTCAACGTTTTGAGTGCAGAGAATGGGTGGGCCCTAGGTGGGGTCCGTTGTATTAGATTCTCCCCCACATTTAAAATGACAAATAAAATAAATATTATTTTTCAAAAAAATAATTTTATTTTTTGTTATTACGTCTTTAAGTTTTAATTAGTACAATTAATTATTTATAATAATGATAAATATATGAAGTTAGTAAAAGAAATATTTTTAATTGATATTTTTTTAGAGGTGTTTATGGTTCGGTTCGATTCAGTTTTGAAGTGAAACCACACCGAACCAGATGGTTTCAGTTTTGGATTTCCAAAACCGAAACCGGTCTTATGGGAAACCGGTACCGAACTGAAACCAAACAGGAAATTAGGTACCGGTTCCCATTTGGTACTAGTTTTCCCTTATTTAATTTTTTTTTATTTTATAATAAAATGTTATAAAAATTAAAAATTAAAAAACAAAATATAGAACAAAAAATTAAAACACTCTAAATCAATGAACCAAAACTTTCGCACGGGTCCTGCCGTCCCAAGAGTCGAGAGTCGGAACCGAAAACATTCGCTATTCGCCGTTCGCCGTTTGCTGTTCGAGAACTGAAGCTCTGTCGACGCAGACCAACCGACCTCTGTCAACCCAGACCAACTGACCTCTGTCAACGCAAAGCGAACCAAAGACGCAGACGAAAAAACAACGCAAAACCTAAACTAACGCAATGAAAATTCACTGAAACAAACTTCAACAACCATGAATACTTCAGATTTACCAACAAAAATGAAAAGAAACTTCAGATTTATCCTAAAAACATGAAAATAAAACTTCAGATTTCCCAAAAACATGGAGCTGGAGCCGGAGGATTAAGAACTGTGACGACTGGTAGTCGACACTTGACAGGGCTGACGGACCGAAGACGAGGACGAAGATGAACAGGAACCGAACTGAAAACGAGGACGAAGATGAACAGGAACCGAACTGAAAACGATGACGAAGATGAACAGGCAGCGGTTGACGTACGAGAACTCGGGACAGACGAACACGAACCACAGACGAACTAGTGATTTAAGGATCGGGATCTGGAGCGTCGACCTTGGGAGAGTTGCAGCAGGAGTCTGGAACTGGAAAGGAAAGGAAGAAATATAAAAGGCAGAATCGCAGGCGCAAAAGCCCTAATTTCAATTGGACGATTCGGTACCAATTCTTCGATTCTGAGAAGCAGGAACTGAAAATCGGACTGAAAAATTTTGGTTCTGCATAAACAGAACTGAAAACAAGACCGAGTATGGGCAAAACCAAACTGTATCATCTTGAAACCGCCGATTTTAATTCGGTTCTTCGGTTTCGGTTTGGTTTGTACTTTCCTAATATTTTTGGTCAATTTTAGTAATGGAAAGATGGTTTATAAATAAAATTGAATATTAGTTTAAATTAGAAATGGATAAAATAATTGAAGCAATTAAGAATGGACCATTCTTACTTCTTAGAATTTTTACACGTGGAAGTGATAACCCAAAATTTGTCCAAAAAATTTCACATCCATTCACATTATTGTCTGTCATAGATATAAAGTATGCAACTTGCAAAATAGAAATAATTAATTATTTTTTAAATATTTGAGATATAAAGTATGAATGGCTTCTGTTGTGACAAGCTTCATGTGCTTGAAAGGGACCACCCAAAAATAATATTATAGCATTGTCCAAAGTAGTATTTCAAACTAGTTTTTATAAAATATTTGATTTTGTTTATTTTTCAAATAAATATTTTCATAAAAACTAATATTTAATTACAAAATAGCATTCATTTTAATTACAAATTCATATTTCATTTTTCGTGAACAACTTTAAACTAGAAACAGCTAAGAGACTGTCACGTAAAAACGACCACACAATTCATGAATAAATGTAATTTTAAATAACATATTTGATGTGCTCCTTCAATATATTTTTGGTCCCCTGCACCAACTTTATTGAAAATAAATCTTATTTTTATATTATATTAAGTTATTATAAATTAAAATAGGCGGTGGGAAGCACGAGAACTATAATATTTTAAATAAAAATTACATTAATATTTTTTAGTATTTTTGGGAATTTTGGCACAGAGCACCGACAAACACTATTCAAATAGGTGCCACTTATTAATCATAAGAGCGAAAGGTCGAACGTCACCTTCTTGTATCTGCATGTTTTTTCTTCTTCTTCTTTTTTTGGTAATTAACCCAAAAACAAAAAAATCTAAACATAATTTAAGTGATAAAATAAACTTTAAATTATTTTTTCTACCAAATAAAATCTTAAATTATAAAAAATGAACGAGATAACTCTCGCAATTACATATTTTGTTAAAAAACAACTTCCTGATTATATTCATGCATATGAAAGTGGGCGACCGTATTTATATAAAGACGAACGTATGCGTCTTCACATTTATATAGAAGTGTTATATAAAGACGAACGTATGCGTCTTCACATTTATATAGAAGTGGACATCTGATATCAGATGTCTGCACCCTTATATATTACACTAGGAAGGACGTTCGTATATCCGTTGTACTTTGTGGTCAATGACAAGTCAACCACTAAAGTATTTTTGCTAATAACTTAACCACTGAACTATGAAAAATAGATGTCTTAAATATCGTTGTCATGTTTGTCGTTAAACATTTAAATTTCGTTATGCGGCTAAACGCAAAACGTCACTACTAAATATACAGGTTATAGTACTGACGTTACGCGGCAGAACATTACACTTTCCTCCGCGGAATGTTAGTACTAATTAAAATTTCTCCTTGTCTGTTGTTCCCCCGCGCGAAATGTCATACTTCTCGCCACTGAAAGACATCTTTCTATTGTGGAAAGACATTGTCCCTAGGCAGAACGTCATGCATCGTTCTGTCTTCCATTGCCTTAGCATATATAATTGACATTTTGTGCTCCGGTGAGCTCAGCGATTTCCATAGCGAATCCCAAAAGCTTTGTACTCTCAAAGCAATTTTCTCACTGTTTCATCCATTTCAATGGATTCTAGGACGACAAAATTAACTCTCAAGCGTAAAGCTGCTTCGTTTTAGCCTCAACCTCAATCTCATCCAGAAACGGACTCTTCTCGTGAATGCAAACAACTTGCAACTGATTTCATGCGCGCTCAGTTTCAGCGCAATGCACTAGTTGTGGTTGAAACACAATTCGTGGTTGAACCTATTACACAACCGAGACTAAAGCATAACCTCAACCTCAACTTCAACCTCAACCTCAACCTCAACGATGACCAGAAGTTTAATTGGTCTGTTTTGAACCTGTTACAAACAGGTTTCACTCACCTCTCTTAAGGACTACAACAGCGAATTATAGATATGAAGCCGATATTAATCATCATTCGATTATTGTATCTAAAATAGTAGACTTTGAGTTATTGGCTGAATTGGAAATTAAAGAATTGGTTGAGGGGATTGGCTTAGTTGGGTTGTGCAGATTGACTGGAAATTTCTGTGAACGAATTGTGAAACTGTTTTATGCCAATTTGGAATTGTCCACCCAACCATTAAAGGTCTGGACTTACCAGTTGGGACGGGAGTTGAGGCTGACTCTCAACGTATTAACATGCTCCTTAGATGTTTCATAGAGGAACATGGAGGATTATTATCACTTGTCTCAGGAGCCAGATTTCATCAAACGAAGAGATGATCTAGCAGTGCTTAGATAGTTGCACCGCGATCCTAAGATTGCAGCGTTCAAGAAGCCAAAATCCAATGACTTGAACACCAAAGCCCGATTGATCCATATCATCATAACGCACACTATTCTGCCTCGGGATGGACACCAAGACCATGTTAGCTGCATAGATCTCTATATGCTGGAGAAAGTGTTCAACTGAGAAAAAGTGAACATCGATTATGTGATTTTGAGTTACATGTACAAGGTCTTCAACAACCCAGCCAAGAGTCTGCCCTTTAATTGACTCATTTGGAGGATTGTTGAGCATAAAGGGGATACTAGTCTCGGATGAGGAGCCAAGAATCCAATAGAAGGCAGCTGACATCTACAACAAATTGAAAGTGGACTGCATGGAGATCTCCAAAGTCAGAGGGGAATGAGTATGCAAGACTCCATCCAAGCCCGCCCCGAAAACTCAAGCAAATGTTTCCTAGTCTCTAGCCTCCTCTATTGTACGACCTTCAGCCCCCTCATTTATATAACCTCAAGCCCCCTTGGAGGGACAACCTCCATCATCTCCTCTGCAACACATAGAGGATAATACTCCGTAGTCGATATCTTTGCCCCCTACTTAGTCATTTCACTTTATGTCGATGTTTGATGAGATTTTTGGTTGGATGCAAAGAATTGAGGAACAAGCAGAGAAGCGGCATCACATGGTGTTGGATCGAGTTCAAAGGATGGAGGACCGACTTCTAAAGATAGAAGAGCACCATCAAATGGAGTTACAAAAAATGTAAACAATGGAGGACTAAGTAGAGGAACCCCATCATATGTTCAGCAGCCTCTCGAGCAGCCTCTCGAGCAGCCTCTCCAGCAACCTCTCCAGCATCCTCTCCAGCAACCGAATGCATAGAATGCTTGTAAGTTTTTTAGTTTATACGTAAAATCCATTATTTACTTTATTTGTATGTGACGTAATAACGTGTCTCAAATTTGCAGCACTATTGCCCTCAGATGTCAACCTTCTCCTCCTATTGTGCTTGCCAAGGTGTAAGAGATAGTGGCTCTTATTCCTCCATCGACAAACGCGTCGGTGGAAAAAAGCCTCCAACACTTAAAATTATGTGTGTGATACGTCTTCAATTTGGTTATCTACGTGTCTACACTTATTCATGCCTTATTAGTCAAATGGTTTGAAAATATTCATTGCATTCAGGTGAATTGATTGATATTTTCACAAAATTGGTTCGTGCAAATACCAAAAAAAAAAACTGGAGACATGCAATTCTTACAGGGATTATGGTAGGCTTTTTCATTTTCTAGCATTAAGTGTTTTAGATTGGATACTTAGGAAATTTCACCTTCTATTTTCATTTTTAGTTTCAGGGTGAGTACCACATCACTAATCTCATCTTCCCGAAGCAAGAAGCGACATCAGAGACGGTGAGAATTACGTTCTATTACATTAAGTAGTTTAGAAGATTTTATTTTACTACTCATCTTTGCGTTGTGTTCTTTGTATGCAGTGTAATGCGTTGAACGAAGAAAAAATACTTCAACGTTCAAATGGAAAAATCGCTTATTACAATTAGATGGATTCATATAAGTAAACTTCTCGCTTTTACTTGTTGTGCTTCATGTTTGAACAGTTCTAATGCGTGGTTTACATTATAGTCACACCCAAAGCAACCGTATTTTTTGTCGTCCGTTGACCTACACACTCACTAACCTTACCAGGTGTTGCTGCCATAAGCAATTACAATCATCGTAACACCAGCAAACAAAGCGAGGTATATCTTTTCACTTATGTAGATTCATATTGGTTTCCACTTATGTGCTAATTTTTCTCGTTCCATTTCAGCTCATACAACATATTTCGATGCATAAGTAGAGGTTTAGGGCTGCTCCAAAATTGTCTGGAGAAATGCTTCCACCCTCAAGAAGATCTACCGAATAAAGCTCCCTTATACAGCTAAGATTCCAACGTATACACGGACCCAAAGTTGTCTTTCAGAATCACTGATCTACAAAGGAACTCTCCCAAGAAGGAGGGGCCAACGTAATTTAGTTAATGTGTAGGAATATTGTTTGTTTATTTGCATGTTAATTGTTTGAATATATGTTGAAAAAATATATGTTTGGATAATATCTATCTATTTGGAAAATATCATTGATTGATTTGGTTTTGATAACGCCACAGGAGGAGAGCCTAAGACAAGTGAAACTTTTGCAAAATTTTAATTTTTGTGAAAGAAAAAGAAAGAAATTTTAACACAAACCAAATTATCCATTTCATTCATCATCAACAAATAATTAACATGTTCATTACAACAATTTAAGCAAATTGTGCATTACAACGATCTATATAAGGCAGAAGAACTCTGACATTTCACCCAAGAACGTCAACGTTCCGCTATGGAAAGCTGACAATCTCCGGGGAAAAGCATGACGTTCTACGACGGAAGGTATACTTTATGCGAAGAAATGTTGACACTTACTCTAGTTCAAAAATTCCCCGAGTCTAGCGAATTCTAATATGTCTCGATCCCGGTCATCCAGTCCAAAATGTGTTATTTCACATGTGGATTTAAGCACTTTGTCCAAAATTACATTTTCATACTAAATACTCCATATCTTAGAATTCATCTATATTTTTCTCAATTCATACTTAATAACACATTATCAATTTCATTCATTGTCAACAAACAATTTCATCATCAGCAACAAACAATTAACATATTCATTACAAAAATTTAAGCAACATGTTCATTACAATAATTTAATGTACATGTGCATTACAACGATCTAATCTAGATTAAGTTCCATATTTGTGTGTGTTTGTGTTTGTGGACATTATGCAGCATACTTCTGCATAACACATTACAAATAAAATTATCATAGTTAAAATAACACATGAAAACGTAAACATAATAATGTGTTCACCTGCGTCTCAAGAACTATGTCGAGAACTGTGAAACCCACATTTGTGTTTATTTGTGTTTGCGGACATTGTGCAGCATACTCCTGCATAACACATTACAAATAAAATTAGCATAGTTAAAATAACACATGAAAACGTAAACGTAATAATGTATTCACCTACGTCTCGGGAGCTATGTCAGGAATTGTGAAACCCATAAATGTGTCATGCGAGCTTCCTCTCCTGCCTCTACCTCTAAACCTGCGGCTACTACATGCACTTGACTTGGTGGTGTCTGGGCTTCCACTTTGACACGTGTGGGAATTGTGTCTCAAAAATCCCACACGGGCCACATGTCATGTTGAGATGTCTCCTAGGCAGTACTGTCTAGCTTGGGGCCTCATCAACATTCCTTATTATTTGTTTTTGCGCCCTTCTAGAACGCTTCTTAAATGGTGGTGACATAATTAGATCAAAGTCGGTCACATGCCACATAGTTTTTCCACTAACCACGTGGACAAAGTGCGAGTACATCCTCATGTATGTTTCCCATTGGTAGCACTCATGCATAAATTCCTCGAGCGATCTCATCATAAAATGTATACACGGAATTGCATGGATACACGAGATGTTAGTCAACTCCCATCGATAATAGTTACTAGTATATTTGTCCAAATCGACAGAGTACTGTAAGTTACCGTTACTCACACAACTGGCCAGCGCCTGCAAAAATAGGACTCCAATTTCGACACGCAAGTTATAGTTTGCAATCCAATTCTTGATCTGCGGACACAAAAGGTCCGTCGACTACACCATCTTTTCGAGTTTCTTAACGATCCTACACAGGATGTCATTTCTTATAATCTCAAACATACTAACAATCAGTTTGTCCCGGGCTAGTAGGATGCAAGCATTGAAGAACTCGCTCAATTTTTTCAGGCTTATGTCGCACTTTGGAATCGACCTGAAGGCATGTTTGGACCAAAATCTCGCATCTATTCTGTAATACCCCAAAATTTATCGGGCTCAACTATTGAAAATACAATGGAATAAATTAAATTAGATGAGTAATTATTATCGAGAATAATTTAAAATGAACCAAGCATACAAATTAGGTCGATTAATGTATGATAAGTATAGTATATCATAAATGAATAAAAGATAAATACAATAAATAGTTAAATTTAGATTAAAAATATAAAAAGAAAATTGAATAAATATTATAAATAAGAAAATTACTATTGTATCTAACTATTACCAAGTGGATGCATCTCAACCATCCATTCACTATTGTACCTAACTATTACCAAGTGGATGCATCTTAACCATTCATTTACTATTGTACAACCATTCATTTACTATTGTACAACCATCCATTTACTACTGCACCTAACTATTACCAAGTGGATGCATCTCAACCATCCATTTACTATTGCACCTAACTATTACCAATTGATGCATCTCAACCATCCATCAATTTCCATTCATGCCTATAAATAGGTTCCAAATCTTCATCCAATCCACACCAATTTGAAGAGAAGAGTTAGAAATAAAGTGAGGGAGTGTTGAGAAGGAGAAAGGGTGAAGAAATAGTTAAATTTTGTGGGAATTTCGGAGTAGTATACTTCAGGGGTAGATTTGTCACTTTGGTCATAAGTGGAGTTTTTGAACGAACGAAATTACGCGGTCGGTCTAGAAACTTCGGTAACGATTCCCGACCCTCCTTAAGTTAGTTATTTGTTAGTTATATTATTGGCATATTATTTTAGAAATATTGAATTAAATATATTACCGTTATTATCGCCAAAATTATATTGAAATGTTTAGTTCAATATATTACCGTTATTATCGCCAAAATTATATTGAAATGTTTAGTTCCATATATTACCGTTATTATCGCCAAAATTATATTGAAATGTTTAGTTCACTATATAAGCATTATTATCGCCAAAAATTATAGTGAAATGTTAAATTCAATATACCGTTATTATCACCAAAAGTGTATTGAAATGCTAAATTCAATATATTAGCGTTATTATCACCAAAATAAATTAGGAATGATCAATTAAAATATAATAGTGTTATTATCACCATGTTGCTTAGAAATAAAAATATACTGTTATTATCACAAATAATATTAGTGGTATAATTGTACTGTGCAAATAAGTTCTGTCTAAGGAGATTGATATTTAAGAGGATCCGTTGTGACCCATCAATGTGTCCTGGGAATTTATTTGGAACGAATATTCTGTCTAAGGAGACTGGTTCTAAGTGATCTGTCAAGAACCTCCAGTCTTTCCTGGAAATATTCTGATCGGTACTATCCACGATTTATGAAATAAACAAATTAATATATAATGGATTCTAATTAATAAATGTTATTGTGAAGGTATTAACGAGGAAAAAGGTAACGATCTAAACACGCTAAGGAATCCAGGTAAGTTGATACTTACTGTGGTTTGGTCTTCGGACCCTACACCACAAGAATTAGGAGTTGTATGCTAATTGTTATTGCTTTTATAGAATATTTAGGTGGTTTACAGTTTTACTATAAATTGAGCATGTTTCGTATATTGTGTTAGTATTTGATGGATGTTTACTAGATTTAGGTTCTTTTAATGATATGTTTTATAGATGAACATGTTTAAGATTATAATAGGACTGTATGAACATCATGCATCATGGTTTTTTTTTAAATGATATGAAAATGAATTTTTATGAATGGATTTGAAAAGAGAATGAAAATGAATAATGGTAAAAGTTAACATAAATAAAGAGTGAGCCCGAGGTTCTCTCTGGGGCACTCGATAAAGTAAAGGATGAGCCCAAGGTTCTTTCCGGGGCATTCCGGTATTAATGTCTAGAATGAGTCCGAGGTTCTTTCCGGAGCATTCTGAGACTAAGGCCTAGAGTAAGCCCGAGGTTCTTTTCGGGGTACTTTGGGACCAATGCTATAAAGTTCAGGGTAAGCCCGAGGGTCTTGCCGGGGTATTCTGGATAGAAAAGAAAAGTGAAATATGGAAAAAGAAAAGAAATGGGAAAGAAATGAAAATGGAAAACGAAAAATGATTTTAAAATGTATTGCATGTTTATTTTATTTTCTATCACTTACTGAGCAATAGGCTCATTAGTTAAGTCTTGTTGGTGTAGGTGATACAAGTGTTGATGTACCAGCAGAGGATGAGATATTTCAGGAGGATCCCTTGGGTTATCAGCTGGGTTCGACCTGATTGGTTATGGCTCACAATATAATGAGTAATTTAAATAAATGTTTTGTAATCCTAAACTTTTATTGGAAGACATGAAATATGTTTTAATATCTATTTCCGCTTGAATAACTCTGATTTATATTGTTAAAAAAAAATTAAGAGAAATAAAACGGGTCGTCACATATTCCTCGTAGATATGTGTTGGCTAATTCGTCAAGCAAAAATAGCTTCTTCATCTCTCTCTCAAAGTACGGTGATGTTGTGGCCCTAGAAGAGCCCCACATTGCATCATTGAACAACTTGCCTTTAAATTGTTTGTGAAAATTTACATACAGGTGTCATATGCAAAAATGATGTTCTGCTGACCTTGCAAATTCTCTGACACCTGGCACCAGCCCATACTAAAATTAATAGTCTAAGTCAAACATTCGTACACAATGCATAACATAAATATAGATTGCAAAAGAAATCAACCGTACTTTTTGTCTGTCAGAAATAATTGTCCACCCATTGCCGAACGAGTGTTTAGATCCGCAAGCAACAATTTCAAAAATCAGCTTCAAGAATCCCTACATTCTGCTTCAACCACTGCTATAGCAATCGGATAAATTTCATCGTCCTTATCAATGCTGACAGTAGTGAGCAGCAGATCCAAAGTCAATCCCTTCAAGTAGCAACTATCCAAACAAAGAATTGGTCTATCACAATTCAACAGCCTCATTTTACATGCAGTCAAACACATGTACATCCTTTTAAATGTTGGACTGTGTGAAAGATCAATCATTTTTAACTGAAACACGCAGCAAACTTCCATGATTAGATCTCCAAATCTCCTTGTCATACATCCAAATGAACTTGTATTCCTTATTAGCATCCCCTTCATTCATTTTTCAGGCCACATTTCTTGCCCTTCTAGCAATGTTAGATGTAATGTTCAAGTTAAAATCCTTCCTAACTGTCTCAATTATGGAAGGAAGGTCTCAGTCGGCCTGTCTTTTGAATTTGTCCAAGTAATGTGTTGCTACCCATTTAGCAGAGGCATGGCGGTTTTTCATCTTTCTTGAACAAGTGTGAACATCATTATATCTTTTTATTTAAAACGTTAGTTCACCTTGCATTTTTAGGCGTGCATCTGCCAAGTGTATCCTTCTTGGCAGGGCGCCCTCAACTGATGAGAGTCACTGTAGGTGAATTTTATCCTGTACCCATTCTTCAATGCATGATCCACGATTTCTCCTCTGATTTGATTTAAATAACTATATTTATTGCCCAGACACATAGCAGCAAAAGAACATTCCGCTTGTGGTTGTCGTTAAGGCCTACTATCGTCCATGACTTCGTCACTAGATTCCCACAATGAACGGAACTCATCCCCTTCTAGAGTTCCTGAGATAGAATGAACCACAATAGCAGTTTAGCCTCTGAATGAACAAACATCATGTGCCAATACTAGATATGAGCTCCACTTCCAATGGCAGTTAACAGATTCCTGATCACTCCCAGGAGCCATTGGTGAGAAAAAATTACTAACGTTTCAACTTCGTCTAGATACAGTACACTTCAGCTCTAGGAAAGCTTAGGGTTCAATAATCGCTGAACAAATCACTGAGGCAATCACTCTGAGTGTAGTGTGAATTTATATAAGACAGAGAAACGATGTCTTTCCGCCGTGGAACAATGTCATTCCACGGGGGAAAGTACGAGGGAAAGTATGACATTCCGCACAGGGGAAAGATAGCAAAGGGGAAATATTTATTCTTAATGATGTTCTGCGAAGGAAAGTTGATATTCTGTAGTGGAACATCATACGTTCTGCAGAGGAAAGTGTAACGCTCTACCGTGGAACAACAAAATATCTGCTGTATATTTAATAGTGGCATTCCGCTGAGGTCCACTGCAGAACAAAAGTTAAATGTTTAACGGCAAACGTGACATCAATGTTTCCGATGTCTATTTTTCATAGTTCATTGGTTATGTTGTTAGCAAAAATACTTTAATGATTGACTTGTCATTGATCACAAAGTACAGTAGTTGATTTATTAACTTTCCTATTTTTTAGTATTTTTGAGAATTTTGGGACAGAGCACGGACAAACAATATTCAAATAGGTGTTGCTTATTAATCATAAGTGCAAAAGGTCGAATGTCACGTTCCTATATCTTGCATGTTTTTTTTTTAAGTAATTAACCTAACACGGACATCCGATCACATCCCTTTACATAAAGGCAAAAGACATGAAGAGGAACATCTGCGTCTTCACATTTATATAGAAGCGAACATATGATATCAGGTGTCCACGCCCTTATATATTACACTAGGAAGGACGTCTGTATATTCGCTGCAGAAAGCTACACATACCCAACCCACACTTAATATTCCACGGACATCAACACTTCTGCAGACACAAACACATCCACAATCATCAACACTTTCGTGGTTACATCTCATGTGTAGTCACTCATCTTTTCAAAATTATGTATCCACAGATTTGTTCATGTCCACAGACACTTCTTCATGATCATGTCAGCGGACATGAACATGTTTGTAGATTCCTTGCGCCTCAAACACCCACTTTCATACCAATTATTTAATCTGCAAACACGTTCTCGTCCACCAATGACCTGTTCACGATCACAAATGCTTCTTCATCTGTGACTGCTACTTGATTGAAAATTTCACTGCAAAATTTATTTTGTTCATTTTTCATAGTTTAAAATTTAATTTATTAGCAAAAATAATTTAAGCTTTAGCTTGTCACTCTATTTGTTTTTTTGTTAATTGATTTATTTTTAATAAAATGAATCTAGATGAAATTGATGATGTTATGTCATCGTATTCCAATAATTGTGTTATGAAATTTTGGGAAAATTTCATAAATAAATGGGAAAATGACAAATCAACCATCGTGGTTTGCAGTTAATGACAAGTCAACCACTATGGTATATTTTTTAACAAGTTAACCGTTGACGATTGGGTAAATTACAAATTCAACATCGCAGTTACGTTCGCCTTGGCGACGTCCTGTGTTGCGAAGGAGAAGAGGCACAGGACGTCGCTGGTCCCTAGGAAGCCGCTGCGGTGTCCCAGGACGCCGCTGCGGCATCCTATGTTGCGAAGAAAAAAAGCCCCTTGACGCCGCGGGGTCCCAATGACACCGCAGCGACGTTGTAAAGACATCGCGGCGGTGTCCATATGAAGTCGTCGCGGCATCCCAGGACAGCGCCGCGGCGTTGTAAGGACATCGAATTTATAAACAGACAGGTAACTCTTCTCAACATTCAGAGGCATTTGATCAGCGATTAGCGAACCCTAGAGAAATCCGAGAGCTGAAGAGAAAGGAATTTTGGCAAATGTGAAGAATTTTTTGACAAGCAAATGGCCTTTTGGAGTGTTGAAGAATCCGTTATTGACCGTCAATGTGAAGTGGGGTCAACTGAGACATTTCTGGCCAATGAGAACGAGGTACGTGGCCTTGGAAATGAAGTTGCGATTGTTTTGCATTTTGTCTCAGTAAATCTAAACGAAGAGGACGATGAGGACCTCCGATCAGCATGCCAATCCACTAGTGATGGCCATGACAGAGAGTAGGCTGAGACGCCAACCAGAAGCACAATGCACATTCGTTGATATGGGCCTTGGCAAAAAGTATAGTTCGTTGAATAAAATTAGAGAAGAAATTGTTGATCATGCAGTGAAGAATGGGTACAGGATAAAATTCACCCACAGTGATGCGCATCGATTGAGAGCTGCTTGCCAAGAAGGGTGCACGTGGCAGCTACACGCCTCACAAATGCAAAATGAAATGACCTTTCAAATAAAGATCTACAACAACATTCACACATGCTCCAGAAAGATGAAAAGTCGCCATGCCACTGCCAAATAGGTGGCAATGCATTACTTAGACAGATTTAAAAGTCAGGCCGACTGGGACTTATCTTCCATAATTGAGACTGTCAGGAAGGACTTCAATGTGAACATCACACCCAGTCTTGCTAGAAGGGCAATAAATGCGGCTAAAAAAATTAACGAAGGGGATGACAATAAGCAATACAAGCTCATATGGTCCTATGCCGAGGAGATTCGGAGGTCCAATCATGGAAGTTCACTGCGTGTTGACCTTGACATGAGTGTATTTAAAAGGATGTACATGTGCTTGGCTGCATGCAAGAGGGCTGTGTTGAACTGTGGTAGACAGGTTATTTGTTTAGATGGTTGCCACTTGAAGGGATCGACTCCGGGCCAGCTTGTAACGACCCGGATCCTTAGTACCATTTTAAAACTCATTTAAACTTAATTAAAGGTTATTTCAATTTAAAACGAAGGTTTATCAGAGTGCGTAAAAATCTGAATCATTAGTAAATTTCATTCTTTCATGCTTGAGAGAAATAATTAATAAATAATTGCGGAAGCATACTTAAATGAGAAAACTACTTTTACTGAAAACGGCATTCAAATAGCATTCAAAACATAATTGAAGTTCAAATCCAAAGTTATCGAGATTACATAGCCCAATTATTCAAATAAAAACACAACTGAAACTTAACATTTTCAAACTTAACATTTTCTTATGTCGTATCGTACCATACCATACTATATCATACTACTACTCAGCTGGCGCCATTGTCGGACCAACCGCAGGCTCCACCGGAATGTCCTCTTCCTTAATTGCTGGCATAACTCCCTCGTTACCTACACCACAAGTAAGGATGTGAGCTTACGCTCAGTAAGGATAGGGGAAAAACAATTATGCATTTCTCTCTTTAGTCCTTGTTGGATTGAGGGCCACTCAACCCAACCCTTTCATATCATTACGTTCGTTTTCTACATTCATTCGTTAAAACTCGTACATCGAGCTTGGAGATTGGAGGTTTCCCTTTGAAATGACATAGCTGTATGGAAACTAACCCCCTGTGGGCTACTAGTCCCTTTCCCGTCTTGGTAGGGGTGTATCCTAGTAGCTAGGTTAGCTCCGGACTACCCATCTACCCCAACTCCCTAGTCCCGGCATATACCCGCCTTTAGGGTTTTTCTTATCCCGGCATATACCCGTCTTTAGGGTTCCTTTTCATTTCCCGGCATATACCCGCCTTTAGGGTTCTTTTCATTTTCATTTCCATTCATTCTTCCTCACTCATGCATGTGAGTACCACCCGAGTGGTTACTCCCTACTTGGTTTCTATTAATCATGGACTCGATCTAGGTTCTTTCTAACAATCATCACATAGCAAGTCTATAAAAAAACAATGAATTTACAAATACCAGTAAACTACATTTTATCATGCTTTCTAGCTTATTTCACAAACAAATCATGAATCATTTCAACGGGTGTTGAATTTACAATTAACCAAAAATATCTCCTAATTTTAACTCAACCAAGGAATAGAAGAAATCGCAGCATAAATGAACCGAACAAGAGCAATTAGATCCCAGCAAAGATTAAACAGATTAGTAGCGAAGTTCTTAACGCAAATCATAACCGTGCAGTACACATGCCTTTTAAAATTAGTGTATCTACAAAACATTCATGCAAATAGAACCAAACATCTTTATATTATTGATTTTGCATGTTTATATTATTGATTTTATCCAATTACACAACAATTGATTTGTTACTTTTGCCACTTATCAATAAATCCTGAAAGAATAATAATAACCAAGCCCTGAATGATCAAAGAACAAGTTATAACGCACAAATTAGAGAACATAAAACATTCTTTTAAATCAGCCAAATCTATCAAACAAATCTATCATCATGCTTTTCATACTTTTAAAGCATCCAGGCCTATTATCAAACAAATCTACCCTCATGTTTTTCATACCCAACATGCTTTTGAACACATAAATGAATTCTAAACATTCCACGACAATCATCATGATATCGGCGTTACTCTTAAGCCATGAAAACCTAATAACAGAATATATATTATATAAACATGTTGTTTCGTTCAAATGCTATAATAGTTGAGAAGCAAAGCTAACCGAAATAATTCAAGAAAACTAAAACTAAACACATTTGATCATGCTTGCAGGAGATCATACTACAACTAACATGTTCAGCTAATAATTAACATAACAACCGTTCTTCCTTCTTTACACTTCCTTTTTCCTTAGGATCCCCTGTTTCTTTCCTTTTTCCATCACTTTTTCTATCACTTAATATCTTTGTCATTGTAAAATTTTTATCATGAAGCATATCTTGAAACGGAACATAACAGTTGACAGCTTTACAACTTAGAAAAATCAGTCCTAACAAGTGCAACCACTGCAGAAGCCAAAAATAACAGAAAATGGAAACTCAACCATCCAACATTCACAAATTTACATGGGTGTAGGGCACAAGGCCAAAACAAACCCGTTCCTTACCAAATTTCAGAGAAGACTCGTGCACCAATTTTTTTTTTCAGACCAAAGTTATCAGCCTCTTCTTTCTCTGTGACTCTCGCCCACACTCTCTGCCTCTCACCTCTCTACAAGTGAATTTAAAAGCACAACTCCACCCTCCTAATCGACAGCTTCAGTTAATGCCTTAATTTCCAAGTTGATTTCTCCACGTTTCCGAGGCTCCCCCATGCTCTCTGCAGCTGGAAGACTTTTTAAGAAGTTGTCTCCTGCTGACAACTTATCGACCCGAACTAGCCAAATCTGGCTCGGACTTCCCGGTTTGCGGTTTGAGTTCGAACCCACACAGTCAGCACAGGGGACCCATCAACGAATCGGATCTCGTTGATTCACTCCCTGTTTTTCACATCCAGCCAACACAAATGCACTAATGTTCAACAGAAACGCAACAAGGACGAACGTACCAATTTGTATCGCCGAAAACGTCACCGGACGGGGCCGACGCGAACCCGAGCCGCATCGCCGTCGCCGTCCGTTCGTGCGTCGCCGTTGCTGTCCGTTCGTGCGTCGCTGTTGCCGTCGCCGTAACTGGACGGTCGTCGAACTCCGAGCGCCCCCTCCCGCTCGCCTCTCGAGTCTCACCGTCGGTCCATCCCCTCCGATCCCCCTCTCCCTTTCTCCCTGTCGTTTCTCCTTCGCGAAGGAATGGCCTTCTGGCCATTCCTTTTTAATTTTATTTTATCATTTTTTTTCTTTTATTTATTATATATATATATATACATACCTACTACTATTATTATTATTATTATTATTATTATTATTATTATTATTATTATTATTATCAAATCCTCCCCTAATTTTATCATTTCCACCTTCCATTTAATTTAATTAAATTCTTAAATTATTTTTGACTTGTTTCAAATTTTTGATTGTTCAATGATTATTATCGGCCTAATTCACTTTCGTCCATTCAGTTTTTGTTTCCCAAAATAATTCTCAATAATCCAAATATATCCAAATTAATTTCCAATTATCTTTATTTAATCATATTATGGAAATCAGGATATTACACAGCTGCTCACTGCTGTCACCATCGACGGGAACGATGGTATGTATCCAATTGCTGTAGCAGTGGTTGAAGCAGAAAATAGGGCTTCGTGGAGGTGGTTTCTAGAATTGTTGCTGGACGATCTAAACACCCCATCTGGCAATGGATGAACAATCATCTCTTATCGACAAAAGGTACGATTCATTGCTTTTGCATTATGTGTTTATGTTATGCATTTTTTACCAATGTTTGTCTCATATTATGAATCTTTGCAGGGACTAGTGCCAGCTGTGAGAGAGGTGGCATGGCAAACAGACCAGCGGTTTTGCATTCGATACCTGTATGCCAATTTTCAAAAACAATTTAAAGGCAGGTTGTTTAAGGATGTAATGTGGGTTGCACCAAGAGCTACAACAGTGAGGCAATTTGAGAAAGAGATAGCCAAGTTATTTGTCCTTGACCCGGCGGCCACAACTATTTACGAGGAATAAAGGTGACATGTTGGGCCAAACATGCCTTCTCTTCCATCCCAAAGTGCGACAACAACCTCAGCGAGTCCTTCAATGCCTGCATCCTACCCGCCCAGGACAAACCAATTCTAAGTATGTTCGAGATCATTCGAAAGGGCATCATGGGTAGGATCGTAAAAAAAAATGAAAAGATGGCTCGGTTTACCGAACGGTTGTGTCCAATGATCAGCAACCGCCTCGCCAAAGTACAACTTGCTAGTAGAAATTGGAGCCCCCAATTTGCAGGAGCTGCCCAGTTTAAGGTCAGCAACGGTACCGACATGTACTCTATCGATTTGGACAGGTGTACTTGTACATGTTACCGGTGGGAGTTGACCGACATCCAGTGTGTCCATGCAATCCCGTGCATTAATTTCACGAGGAGATCTCCTAAGGAATTTGTGAATGCGTGCTATCACCGGGAAACATACATGGCAATGTACTCCCACTTTCTCCGCCCCATCAATGGGCCGATCGAGTGGCCTTCTGTGACGAATCTTGATCCAATTATCCCACCGCCATTTAAAAGGCTTCCAGAAAGGCCACGCATACGTAGAGTACGGGATGTGGACGAGGCCCCAAGCCAGACGGTGCTAACCAGAAGACATCTCAACGTCACTTGTGGCCGGTGTGGCTGTGTGGGGCACAATTCCCATACTTGCGATGGGGGAGGCGAGTCAAGTGCTGGGCCATGCAGAGGGAGCGGCCGAGGCAGAGGCAGAGGCAGTAGAGGAAGGTCAGAGGGCACATTTATGGGGTTCAGAGTTCCCGAATTAGCCCCCGCCCTAGTCCCTGAGACAGATCCTGACAGAGTCCCTACGACACAGGTGAGCCCCTGATGACGTTAACGTTTTCAAGTGTTATTTGAACAATGCTAATTTCAGTTGCAATCTATGTTGCAGGAGTCGGATGCGCAAGGTCCACAAACACAAACGTACAGGACGGTGGACCTTAACCTTCCGTGAGACAAGCGTTTGATAGATTAGCTACATATTATAATTGTGACTAAATTGAAATATATGAATTTGTTTATGAATCCAGTGTGCACGGCGAAGGAAAAGAGGCAAATTTTTGCCTGGACGCCGTGCAGGCCCCATGTCGCCGTTGCGGATTCCTGGGAAGCCGCGTCAGCGTCCCAGGAACCCGCAGCGGCGTCCCAGTAAGCCATAGCGGCGTCCCAGGAACCCGCAGCGCAAGTCCTAGGACGCCGCAGCGGCGTCCCAGTAAGCCGTAGTGGCGTCCCAGGAAAACGCAGCGGCGTCGTCACTTTAATCAGCTGTATACATAACACGAAAAAGCTAGGGTTTGCCATTTTCACCCATTTTCAACTCTCATAATCACCGAAACCTCTCGGTAAACACTTTTCACAGCGATCAAACACTGAAAATGAGAAAGTACACGCGAGCAACCAAATTGGCGGCCAAGCGTGGGAAGGCAACGGCCGAATCTGTGCAACCCGCGGCGTCCTAGGATGAGCAACCCGCGGCATTCAACGCTGAGCAACCCGCAGCGTCCTATCCCAAGCAACCCGCGGCGGCTGAGCATGAGCAACCGGCTAAACTAGAGGTAGAAGAAGCCGAAGGAGAATCCGGATACTCAATTGTCCGGTTTGAACCTGTCACAGAAGGGCGGAGGGTCAGATTATTCCGGTCAGCATGCAAATCACGGTACGATGATGATATTCATAACCGTGCAATTATTGTGTCAAAAATAGTAGACTTGGACTCATTGGCTGACATGGGGATTAAAAAACTGATGGAAGATGCTGGCTTGGCCGGGTTGTACGAGTTGAGAGGCAGTTATTACGAGCGAGTTATTAAATTGTTCTATGCAAATTTGAGACTGTCGATTGAGCCAATGGAGCTAAGGACGTTCGTGTTTGGATGGGAGTTGAGGTTGACTCCCCATGACGTAAATATTATGGTTGGATGTGAATTGGATGGCCCTAGGGAGGAATACTATCACGTGTCTCGGGAGCCACCATTTGTCAGCCGGAGAGAAAGGGTACAAGTGCTGAGATTGCTGCACTGGGATCCAGAGGTTGCAAAGTATCATAAGCCAAAGGGCAAGGATCTGAATGTCATAGCTCGATTAGTCCACCTCATCCTGACCTACACAATTTTGCCTCGGGATGGGCATCGAGACCATGTCAGTTGCATGGATCTTTACATCATGGAGAAGGTGTTCACTGGGAAAAAGGTGGACATTGGATTTATCATCCTCAACCACATGAATGAGGTGTTGAACATCGCATCGAAGAACCTCACGTACAATTGGCTGATACAGAGGATCGTTGAGCATTATGGAGTGCCCATCTCCCATAAAGAGCCGAGAATTGAAGAATCTCCCTTAAACGTTTACAATCAAGCAAAAATGGACCGCATGGGGTTCGCCAACGTTGGAGGGAAATGGCAGCGCAAGTCCAGGAAGCAACCAGCACCTCCACCTCCACCCCCCTCAGAGCCTCAGCAGTCAGCCCCCTCGCATGAACAGCAGCCTCCTCCTCAGTCATCGCACTTCACTCTGATGCTTGAGTAGACGACCGACTAGATGAGCCGGATGGAAGCCAGAATTCAAATGATGAAGGAGCACCTCCAAATGCAACAAATCCAAATACGCAGAGGGGAAGAGCTCGCAGCCGAGAGACATCAAATGGCCCAAGAGTGGCATATTCAAGCAGCGGCCCTCGCTGAAGAGAGGCATCGCATTGCACAAGAGCACCATATGCAAGCAACAGATTGGCACCGTGAGGTGGTGGCAGCACTTTCGCAACTTGAGAGGCGATCAGCTCGTATGTCATCCCCGTCATCGGCCTCTGAAGCAACCTCACATTGCTCGTAAGTGATTTACTTCGTATGCAAGGTCCAGTATTTACTTTATTACTATCTGACGTAATGTCGTCTTGTTCATTTGCAGCACCCGTGCTGCAAGCAGCCAACATACCGATGTCCAAGATGAGAATCGACCGCTTAGAATTGTGCGAGTGGTACGTCTGTGAGTTGGTTATATGTGTGTGTTGGTTCATGTTAATGTTTTGTTACTCTAACGAAGTTTGACATTTTTCTTGCAGGCTCCTGATTTGATGACCACGTTCGAGACGTATGTGCATGCAAATACTCGGAAGAACATAGAGATGTGCGCAGTTCTTGGGGGAAGGCGGACTGGCAATTATTACACAGTCACTAATCTCATCTTTCTGGAGCAAGAGGGAACTGCAAATATGGTGAGAAGCCTTCTTTGTATGTTACTTTCTAATATTTTATCTTAGTACTCATCTGAACATATATGTAGTGCAATGCCACAAACGATGCAGCCGTAGCGGCGTTTCATCATGAGCACAATCTAATCTCATTAGGGTGGATTCACCTAAGTAATCATCTCGCTTCTCTAGGTTGTTGTTCAGGTTAACTGAGATCATCTAATGCGTTGTTTTCCTTGTAGACACACCCGAAGCATAATTGTTTTATGTCGTCCGTTGACCTCCACACTCAGTATGCTTACCAGCAATTATTGTCGGAAGCTATCTCCATGATCGTAGCTCCTATTGACAAAGAACTGTATGTATTTTTCCTTATGTAAATTCTTCCTATTGGTTACTGCATATTCTCAATTATTTTCCCTTTGTATTGCAGCCCGTACGACATCTTGCGGTGTACGAGTGTGGGGATGAGGGTGATCCATCAATGCAAAATTCTTGAACAATTTCACGAGCAAGATCCAACCATCTTTGAGTATGAGGGGCCGTTGTTCGAGAAAGCACATCATGTAGTCATGGACAAGCAGTTATGTTTTGCGATCAGTGATCTACGAAATAAACAGACGAGGAAGAAGTAAAATGTTTATGTACATTTCATGTAATTTGTTTACATTTCAAAGTTGTAATAGATGTTAACATGAATGTGTATTGTTGTACTTCATGTTTTGTTTATATTTCGTGTCATTAGTTTACACTTCGAAGTTGCACGAGCGTTGTTATCTGGTGTTGTTTATATACATACAGTGGTTGATAGTGGATGATTCTGGAACTATTTGTGATTTTTGTGCAGGATGTATGAGAATAACTTTGGGGGAGTAAAGTAACAAGGGAAACTATGGCAAATTTTTTTTCATATCAGGAAGAAAAGTATATAGCTTATGTACATAAATAAATAAGTAAACAACACACCGCGGTGTTGTAATGGAAAATCGCGGCGTTTTGGTACAAAATGGGGGCTTTTTGGTGAAGAAACCGCGGCGGTTTCATGGGACGCCGCAGTCGTGTTGTAAAGATGCCACTGCGGCGTCCTGAAACACCGCTGCAGCGTCCCATGAAACCGCTGCGGCGTCTTACGCCAAAAATTTATTTCTTTTGCTTTGCATCCCACAACGCCGTAGCGGCGTTGTGGGACACCACAGCGGCGTCCTGTGCCTCTTCTCCTTCCCAACATAGGACGCCGCCATAGCGTGCTTAACGGCGAACGTAACTGCGATGTTGAATTCTTAATTTACCCAAACGTGAGTGGTTAACTTGTTAAAAAATATACCACAGTGGTTGACTTGTCATTGATCGCAAACCACGATGGTTGATTTGTCATTTTCCCTAAATAACTTCTATAAAATATTTTTTTAATCGAATTTATTTTATAAACACAATACTAAGATGAAAATCATAAAAGTAACACCCATGATCAGAAGTACCAACTTAAACTTACGAATTTTGCATTAGAAAAATTATTCGACAAAATTATCAGGACGGGAGTCTAGAACTAGTTAACATTTTTTTAAGCAGTTATTGGACGATGGACTAAATTAAGAAGAGCCTATCATTGTTGGCAATCATGGTAGGGTCAAGAATTTTACCCCCATTTTCTGATAGAATGGAGGAGGCATTTGAACATTTGAGCTCCTCCATGGCTACCTTGATGAGCTCTTCAATGGTTGGAGGAACCCATAGATCCACTCCATCTTCCCTCTCTTCCTTGGGTTTAGACGGGTGGAAGGCAAACACCGTGCACTTCTTTCTGCACGTTTCATCTGAAATTACCAGAAATATGATTTGCAAAATCCCTCAAAATAAGAAACTTCTAAGTTTAATCTTAAAATATAGACGAATGAACAACTAAATCTTGCCAGAAATGTTTGACAAAACAAAGAAAAAAAAACTAAGCACAAGTCTTTCATGTCGTACAAATCTTGATATCGAGTTAATAGAAAGTTCATTGACGAAATAATAAACTCGACAACAATCTCGTTTAATTATAATACTAATCAGACAGAACAACTTAACAAATTTGATTAAACTCGACAAATTAGTGTCCATCTAATAATCCACTATTGACAAGAGTAACATGGCAAACTTTTGAGAACAAATCACCTAATTTGTACCTCTAGGAACTCTATAATTCTTTGCTTTTGCAATTATGATTACACAAATCAAATGTCAAACAAAATAGCTCAGGTCCTAATCCAATGAATGGCAAATAAAACAAGGGATTGAGTTAAGAACGCTAAATGCCACGTGGACGAGTCTAATGGGACACATAACTGAATGCATCATTCCGTGTTCTAAAGAACTTTAACAACTACTAGTAGAGTCGACCATTGAAAATCCAACAAATTCGTGTGTACATGCTCACACGAGGACCCATGACAGCTGCTTGACAAAACTCAGCAGATAGCGAAGAACTTTCAAGAAAAGGGTCAAATACGTATGAATCATACCTTTTTGTCATTTCATGAATCAGACAGATCCTCACTTGTCAAAAAAAATCAATGCTTTCAACTCCTTTTTCAATTTAAATATTTTCACTAACTTGACACTCGGAAGATGGAAGTAAAATTAATTGGAGAAACTTGTAATCAACAGCAGAAATGAAAAAGCTGTACTAAAACTGAATTGTAATGTTGCACCTCGAAGATTCCTGTAAGAATCGGAGAAAGTGGACAGTTGAGACCTTCTTGCAACATCAAGTAGCTTGATCAAATTCTTATTTCCATTAATACATGATTCATCTATTGGTGTATTTCCCCATCTGCAAGAGGAAGAGTTTAGTGAAAGATAAATAAAATAAAATTAAAAACTGAGAAATTCTAGACGACAGTATATCCGGTTAACGAGTACATGAAAGGTACCAATAATGAACAAAATGAGCAGAGATTCTCCTATATATGTATACACACAGAGGTCTAAAATCATCAGTGGTCCTATGCGCATGAGAGACTGCTCTGCATTATCCAATCCCTTTGTAAGAACAAAATAGTCTAGCCTTGAGGGATAGCTCAGCTGTGAGAGGAAGGGTCTCCATTCTCAAATTCACCAACCATCAAAATATTAAGTTTATTTGTAGTTAATTTCAACATCTTGGGTGATTAATTGAAAGAGTAATAATAGGTTCCATGGGATGTTAAAATAAGACATTTTAATTACACCAATTGATAAACGGCATGTCAAGAAATAAAATCTAGTATTGTCCTAATTTCAAAAATAATAATAATAATAAATAAAAGGAACCAAAATTGTTTTCTTTTCATGACCTTATATAGAAAAGAAAAATCAACAAAACAAACTCTATAGTTTTGAATAAAAAACACGATAAATTTTGAAGAATTTTTGCAAACAACTAAAACCTTAAATTATGAAAAATGAATGACGCAAACCTTCCCGTCATTTTTTTCGTCAAAAATTATAAAGGCAAAAACCGCAGCCACGTTAACGCTTAGAAACGTCAAGGACTGTCCAACGGAGACCAACGATGGACGTCCTTCAACGATGAGAGACGTCCAAACCTGATCTAACAGGAGGGATGGTCGTTGTAGATGAGGGACGTCCTTTGTTGATGACGATGGACGTCCAGGATGGGAGGAGGGCTGCAGGCGGACAATGGTTCACTCCCATTGGATCAAGGACGAATGTCCCTCAATCGACGATGGACGACCTGGATCATTCTCCTAAGACGCTAGCAAACAAAAATTTAGGCCCGTTGAATTGAGGGACGGACATCCCTCATCGAAGATGGACGGCCAAAATCATTATCCTAAGGAGTTGGCGAACATTATGTTGAAGGGGGTCACATGCAAAACACACGTTATTTTAAATGGGAGCAGAGTCGCAGACGAAGGTTGTTGGTTGGATGAACTAATTGGACGTTCTTCAGAGCTAAAGGACGTTCGTCTCTGGAAATGGACGTTTATGATGGATTATTGAAAGACGACGTCGTCCCTCAACTTATGACGGACGTCCCTCAGTTCAAAACGAACGTCCCTCACTTAAGTCGAACGTCTCTCAACTTACGACGGATGTCACTAAGTCCACAACGAACATCTCTCAGCTTAAAACAGACGTCACTCCGCTTATGACAGACGTCTCTCTGGCAAAACAATTTCATCAACTCATGAAAAAACTGAGAAGCAAAACAGTCGACTAAAACAAAATCAAACAAGCTACAGGCAATGCAAAAAGAACACAATGTACAAACTAGATTCAATGAATTATGGCTTTAATGTGGTAAAAACAACTGCTAATTTGTCTTCTGATTATAGTGGTCACTCTATGGACAATGATGTTGATATCGATTTTCTCTCTCTTAGTCAGATACTCTTCCAACAACAATAGAGAAGAATGGTCATTCGAAACGGACATTCGTATTGCTTTCGAGAAAATCTAGCTCATCCTTGGATGTCCCTCGTGGTTGAAGGATATCCATTGTTGATCCTTAGACGTCGCCGTTGGACAGGCTTTGACGTTAGAGTGGTTGTTGCGTTTGACGCTGTGTTTTTCGACAGAAAACGTGACGAGAAGATTTGCATCGTTCATTTCACATAATTCGAGGTTTTAGTTGTTTGCAAAAATTCTTCAAGGTTTATTGTGTTTCTTATCCCAAACTATAGGGTTTGTTTTGTTAATTTCCCTAAAATAAAATACTTGAACAAATACACATCTTATGATATAATAATTCACGACTTCCTTTTATACCTGTCCCTTAACAACACACTTGCTCCTGCTTTTAGAAGTACTTCTGAGATGAGATACAACCCTTCAGCCGCAGCTATGTGAAGTGGGGTTCGGTGATCGTAATTTCTTGCATTTGGATCAATATCATTCGCCAAAACCCTTACTAAAAGATCCAGATCTCTCCTGGCTACAGTCGAGCAGAGAAAGCCACCAGGATCATCTATACCAAGCGTTGCTCCAGCTTCAACAAGTACAGAAACTACTTGATCATGTCCATTTTTTACGGCCTCAAATAAAGGACTGTTCCCAAATTTATCTGTAAAAAACGCACCAGTTTCAAGTTTACCTTCAAAAGCTAGATCCGCATGAATAAAATACACCACGCCAAGTTAACAGCATAAGAAAGAGATAGGAATTAAGCAATTCATATCGAGATTTGGAAAAATTATTTAGAAAGAATACTTCTTTATTGAACAATCACAAAAGTAACAACAATTCATCTCTAAAATTTCAAAAATTTAGAGTTTCTCCTCCCTATCTTTCTTTCCAGAAAAAGTCTATCCTCTTTTCTCTATTATAGTATTCATACATTTCAATTGTAAAGGTTCTTTTAAACTAATTTACTAACTACTTATCTAGTCTAAAAATGGGGTCTCTAAAAAAGGTGATAAGATAATCAATGAAAATCACCCCAAAACAGTATAATAAGGAAAAACATACAGAACATAATAGGCCACAAGCTCACCTGACAGATTAACTTGCACCCCTTGTTCAATGAGAAAACGAGCAATATCTTTGTATCCTTTAGATGCAGAGAAATGCTGAAAAAATTAAAATGGTAGACATTAAAGCTTCTTAGTAAGGTAATGCAGGAATTTAGCAGCAAATAACACATCAAACAATCAAAGGCTGCCTCAACTACCGTTGTGCAATTCCCATATAGAAGATTTCATTTTAATAAGCAACATGCATAGTGGATCAGAAGTGAATATCAAACGGGGGGCTCTTTACAATTGTTTTGTAATTTGAAAGAATAAAATAGAGTGAGCAAAGCATTAATCGTTACTTTGCTAATGTATACACGTCTATTTCTGGCTATGCTCCTCAGGTAGTAGCTTAAGACAATAAAGTAAAATGATTCTAAACCACATTGTAGAGGTAGAATGACCTTCCAATTTATAAATGATAGTGATTTTAGAGGAGAAAAGGAGCTGAAGTGAAAAAGAGAATTTACTTTATTCTCGTATGATTCATCTCCTAAAAAAAGAACCATGGGCATTTAGAGTCAAAGCACAGAATGGAATCTAATAACATAAGAGTCGAAATCACAGCATTCCAACTACAATAAGGAACTCAGATAGCAACTGCCCCTCTAATTCACTACTATCAATTGCCACTAACCCAGTCTGATTAAATCTTTACATTCTTTGTGTCCGTCCTTCTGTGTTCTTAATTAACTTAATCAATAGGTGTTACAAAATTGGTGCATGTAAATTTCTTATTAATGAATACAGAGGATTTCTATCATGGAGTAGCATAAATTTTCAAAATCTGGGAAACATTGTCGACTTTATGATAGTAAAAAGATGACGTGCAACAGTACATATATTAGAGAGAAAGAGCTATTAAAGCATAACTTATCCCTTAGAAAACATACCAAAGGAGATCTTCCATCATAATCAGTCCTTTTAGGATCTGCCCCAGCTCGAATTAATCGTTTTAATTGGAAAAAATCTCCATCATGGGCTGTACAATTTACCCTCATAGCTAACTCAAATTCATGTTTTCCAATGAACATACTTACGTCTGATCCCTGAAGCTTGTTTTGAAGATTTGAATCTTTGCCCTATGAAGAAATTACACGGTAATATTAATTCATCACATCAAAAAAAAAATCTGACAAAATTAACTAAAGCCTTTTGAAGCCCTTCTAAATTGTAAATAAAAAGAACTTCATGAGGCACGCAACTCTAATTATTTCCTCAACAAAGAGGAACCAGAAAAAGCTCTCATCAGCCACATCCAAGACAGCAGACCTCCAAAGAAATCCAAGACAGCAGACCTCCAAAGAAACTTATACATGATTGGAAAAAGGGAAAAATAACTTCCACAATTTACCTCAAGAAGGTTATTTAAAATAGTTCGTCCATCTAAAAAGTAAATCTCCAAGATTTCTCTAAAGGATTGTTTATCAAGCCGTAAAACCCTGCATAGTTCACGAACAAGAACAGTATACGGCTGGGGACTGTTGCAAAGGAAGGAAATCTCACCAAACGAGCTGTATGTTTCCAGACGCCTGACCAGCTCTTCTGATTCATCGTCTTCACCCTTATCAACTTCCTCCTTTCAATTTCATCAAAATAATCGTATAAATTCAAATGTTTACTTGGATAAGGGCACATTCACACATACACCTATTTTGGAGGTACTTCAACATATCTCAAGCATAATTTAACAACTAAGAATTAAATAACATGTAGAACAAGACAGCAAATTAGCTCATCTTTGAAGGAAAAAGGAATTTCATTTCTTAATTCATCATACAAGAGATATGGAATTCCTGATAACTTTGTATGTGTGGATATATTAACTCATGCAAGTATGAGTGTGAGCATCTATGTCTATCATACAGGCTGCCACTAAAAATGTATGATTTATAAAAAACTAAAAAAATTCTGCAATTAGATAAAATAAAGGATTTGGTCATTCATATATCCAATAACAACATTGCCTGATTTGAAGAGATCTTACAAGTTGCATATAAACCAATAGCCCAAGGTAATACAAAAATTTGTATAACGTAGTTCATATGCATGCTCTTTTTTTCTGAAGAAATAGCACTATAGGAATCATATCACCACACATACCAATTCGCCATGGCACACAACATAGAATTGATCAATTACATTTCCCTGTTCTAGAATCACTTCTCCAGGGAGGAAAAATTCTTCGTGGACTCTGCTTGCCTGATAAAAAGGAAAAAAAGCGGAAAATAATAAATACCATTCAATAAATTAGCAGCATTATAATTTATCATTGAAAAGAAAAACTGACAATTGATATTGTATATTAAAAAGAATGGAGTAGAGACTTTCAAACTATCACAACAAAACTTTTTTATTTAACAAAAAGCGACCTATTAAGTCATTTTTAATTGGAATAGTGAAGCACGGCAATCAACAATGACCCAGAAAATAGAAATTATAAAATTATCTAATGTTTATTAGCATTAAAGTTAGAGATGACATCAGGCTTTAGGAATAGCTATGGGCTAAAACTAACCATGTTTACCAACTTCAGACATAAATAAGATATGAAAATCTGCAGCAATTGTCTGACAATCTTTAGCATATTATTATCTTACATGGCATCTCTCTATTTTGAAGAGCTTCCAGTTCCAGCTAACAAAATATTTAGCACACATATATACTTCAATCTACAACAACAACGCAGGAGGCATGATTGGTATCCATAAATTCAAATCCATTATATACTCTACTCTCAACATCATTACTAAATAATCATCACTTTTCACATCATATGCATTAAAAATTACAAACACTCTTTATATATTTTTCTCTCCAATATAAAACTATTTTCCTTATTACTAGCTCCTCTAATTTTCAGTGAACTGAGGTTTATCCACCCCAATGCCAAGCTGAAAACTTCTTTATCGATTCCCCTGATCTAGATGGTTAACCTTCCTTGGGATTCAACAATGATTATGTTTCAAATCTGCATTTCATTACTACTCAATCTGTCAATATGCTGCATCATGTATTCTTCTATCCGGGTCATACTGTAGCTTTATAATCATGATATGTAATTTCTCATCCGACCTCATCAATTTTGCAAAAAACCTCAGGCAAAGATGATAGAGGATACCACATTCCTCAAAATGGAAACTTTATCATCTACTTAAATACACGTGCATCTTTCTAAGAGTTGACTCAATACGGTCAAATAACATGAACTTACGATTTGCTTTATAAATCCCATAGAACACCCACTGAATAAGGGAACCTTTTTGATGAATGGCTCATATAAGTTCTGTGAAATCTGCAAAAGAAAAAGCATCAACTAAACAATGTTCAATGGACATCTAGGGTTAAATTCCATGCAGTAAGAGAATCATAATTTAGTCTCTCGCTCATGGATGAAACTTTGCTAGTTTTTTAATGACTTTTTCTTCTATTTATATTGAGGATTAGTTACTTGTACATTAAGTTTTGCATATCAACACCCTCATAATTAGCCTTCATGAGGTTTTTTTAATATTATTATCACAAATACGGTAACAAATTTTACTGATAAAAAGGTGAATGAATAAATGATGTAATAAGCAGACAAACTAAGAAAATAAACCAACAAACAAAATGTATGGGGGAAAGAATCATTCAGAAGCTCATCTATAACATGGAAATATTATCATTGATAATAACATATACATGCAATCCAATAATGTAAGAAAAAATGAAAATTCAAGAACCAATTAGCTGTTTCACATCAAGCTAATAGAGGTATACAGAAATTACTGTACCTTGCAGCGAATAGAGGATGGAATATCCTGAAGTATGTCAGACTTAGCATAGCTACGATCATACTGCAATCGGAGATGGGATTTAATTTCGTTACTTATGTGTTTATCCAATTTGTTTCTATTCATGTATTTGATAAGGTCGGTCACTTGATCCCTAAACTTTTCTGTTTTTGCTCCTTTCACTATTAAGGCTGCCATGTTACCAAGGAGGTAAGCACCAAGAATCATATCAAATGACACGTATATCATGATGAATATCATTTCCCTGACATTGACTGCATGTATTTCTCCATAACCTATAGCGGTTCAAAATAAAATCAGAATAATTAGATCTTAAACTTTGATATCAATCATTCATGTATGCGTACATGATCAAGTTTTTTCAAAACACATGCGGCGAGATAAGAAAGAAAAACATACAAAGCAATAAGTTGCTGTACAAATTAGTTATTAGGCGATCAATATGAAGTCAAGAACAACATTAATCACAATAAGTTTTTGTCAAGGACAGTTTTCCAATATCATTATGTTGCATATGATGCCTACAATTATGTTGATGATAATGACAGACATACATACTAAAGATCAGATGTAATATGTACTAATAAAAGAGACAACATTGTCTAACAAATCAACAAAATCATATAAAGCAAGAAATAAGAAACTATGTCAGGTCAGATGGACTCTAGAACTTCTAAAGCTCAATAAATTATAGCTACATAGATATGAACACCGCAATGGAGAAAAAAGGGAAAGGTTCACGCACATCGATTACACCAATATTTTAACAGCAACGAAACAAAATGCAAGCTTACCAACTGTTGCCATGGTGACAACAGCAAAGTATAATGATGTGATGTAACGTTTCCAAAGATCAATATCTCTAAAGTGAGAATAGCTGTAGTCACCCATCTTTAGACTTCCTATCCATGTGTACCCTTCTTTGGAGGGAGGCAGAGTTGTGGCCAGGTAGTAGAAAATGCAGGCTGCAGTATGCGTGCAATAAAGCTCAACAACAAAAAGTTTCACAATTCTGGTTCCCAGATAGTTTATCCGAATATCTTTTTCTAACTTCTCAAAAAACTCTGTCACTCTGCATGCTCGACTTAGTCGAATCCAGAGCAGGTAACGGACTGGCTCTTGCTTGCCAGATGCCTATACACAAGGATGTGATTAAAATATCGAATAAATGCAAAATTTTCTATAAATGTTCATGAAGGTATCCATAACTAAAGAATTTTTAACGATCTCTTTTGAGACAACTCCCAAGTGTCTTAAGCTTCCTATTTTTCCATTCCCAATGAAGAACATGTACACACACGGGTAAAAAATGCAGTATTGAAAAACTCTTCCCATTGTGTTTCAAGGCTAGAAATGACGCTACCATTATGCACTAAGTGTTGTGTTCGGCCCATTGTGGGCTGGACAATAAGGGCCCACGCCCTTATTTAGAAGAAGAAAAATTTTAAAGGGGTTAGAAAAACCCTAAACGGCAGAAAAGAGAAAGACAGCAACAAAGAAGAAAAGGGAGAGCAGTTTCGGATTTTTGCAGAACAGTCTCGGAAAAGTTCGGTTTGCCAGAGTTTGAACCGTTGGATCAGCGTGAAATTTGGACAGCGTGTTCGTGACTTCCTGAGCAACATTCTGAACGGTAGAGATCTGTTTTTAAGCTCTGTAAGTTCATCTCGTAGGATAAAAACGAACAAGAGAAATCGAATTCTCTTGTTTTTTTTTGTTACTCTCTTGATTTCATCTTGATAATGATGATGATTGTGCTGTATTGAAACTTGGTTGTACCCATTATTATCGTTGAGAGTGGAAGTTTTAAGCGGCCTAATCGGTCCCGTGGTTTTTACCAGATTTAGGGTTTTTCACGCTAAAAATTGGTGTGCATTGATTTGGTTGTTTTGTATTGATTGTCACTCGACTATTATTGCGTCTGCACTTGGTTTTTGTTTGTGATTCGAATCAGGTACTAAATATTGGAAAAGTCATATTCCGCATATTTGATTTAGGTGGTTTTTCTCAACAAAGTGGTATCAGAGCAAAGTTCTTGTTTTTGTGCCTACTCGAATCATGGAGAGCAATACAAGTCGAATAGTTACTTTGAATGGCTCCAATTATCATGTTTGGAAGGAAAAGATGGAAGATCTCCTTTATGTGAAAGATTATTATCTGCCAGTATTTGCCAGTGAGAAACCGGCCAATAAAACAGATGCTGAATGGGAATTATGTCATCGTCAGGTGTGCGGGTACATTCGGCAGTGGGTAGATGATAACATCCTCAACCATGTCAGTGAGGAAAGGAATGCACAGAGCATGTGGAACAAGCTTGAGGAGTTGTATGCTCGAAAGACGGGTAACAACAAGTTGTATTTGATCAAGCAACTATTAGGGTTGAAGTATCAGAATGGGAAAATAATGACAGACCACTTGAATACATTTCAGGAGATTATAAATAAGTTGGCTGAAATGAAAATCAAGTTTGATGATGAGATTCAGAGTTTGCTACTTCTTGGTACTTTATCAGACTCGTGGGAGACATTCAGAATGTCGTTGTCCAACTCAGCCCCGGATAGTAAATTGGCTATGGATGTAGTCAAGAGCAGTGTGTTGAATGAGGAGATGAGAAAAAAGTCGACGCATTCTTCTTCACAGTCAGATATTCTAGTCACCAAAAATAGGGGGAGGAGTCAAAGTAGAGGTCCGAAAGATAAAAGCAGCGGCAAAAGTAAAAGCGGCAAACATGCAAATTTTGAGTGTCATTACTGTGGTAAGAAGGGACACATAAAGAGATTTGTCAAAAGTTTCTTCAAGAGAATCCGAATACTAAGGGCAATGAAAAGAAGACCGATGAGGGTGATACAGGCGAAAAGGTAGTCACAGCCACTGATGAGATCTTAATTGTCTATGATGAGGAAGCCGTAAATCTCGCTTGCCAAGATACAAGTTGGGTAATTGATAGAGGTGCTTCGATACACGCTACATCGCGGAGGGATTTCTTCACGTCATACACTTCTGGTGACTTTAGAAGCGTGAAGATGGGTAATGATGGTGTTACCAAAGCCATTGGTATGGGAGATGTGAGTTTGGAGACTGACAATGGCAAATACCTTAGTTTTGAGAGGTGTGAAGCACATTCTCGACATCCGCATGAATTTGATCTCCACTAGGAAGCTCGACGATGAAGGATTTTGCAACACCTTTTGTGACAGTAAATGGAAGCTCACCAAAGGCTCTCTGATCGTGGCGAGAGAACAAAAATGTTCGTCATTATATGTGATGCATGCGAAGATCACGGAGTCTACCACAAATGCGGTAGATGATGAAGACACGATAGAACTTTGGCACAGTCGGCTTAGCCACATGAGTGAGAAGGGATTGATGCTACTAGCTAAGAAGAATCTTCTCTCAGATGTGAAAAATGGTTCTCTAAAGCGGTGTGCTCATTGCTTGGCAGGTAAGCAAACTAGAGTTTCCTTCAAAGGGGCTCCTCACTCGTGAAAAACGGGAGTACTTGATATGGTATACTCTGATATGTGACGTCCGATGAAGACAAGAACACTTGGTGGTGCCCTTTACTTTGTGACTTTCATCGACGATCATTCAAGGAAGGTTTGGGTGTATATGTTGAAGTCAAAAGATCAAGTGTTGGACGTCTTCAAACAATTTCATTCTCGTGTTGAAAGAGAAACAGGTGTGAAGCTTAAGTGTATCCGAATGGATAATGGTGGTGAGTATTGTGGCCCATTTGATAGTATTGTAGGCAGCAAGGTATTCGAGATCAAAAGACACCTCCGAAAACTCCTCAGTTGAATGGGTTAGCTGAAAGAATGAACAGGACACTTGTGGAAAGGGTGAGATGTTTGCTCTCACAGTCACAGTTGCCAAGGTCCTTTTGGGGTGAAGCATTGAATACAATGGTACATGTTTTGAATATCACATCGTGTGTTCTGTTGGGTTTTGAGGTTCCAGATCGAGTTTGGTATGGAAAGGAACCTTCGTATATTCATCTGAGTGTTTTTGGGTGCAAAGCGTTTGTTCACATTCCAAAAGATGAGCGGTCGAAGCTCGATGTGAAGACAAGGCCGTGTGTGTTTGTCGGTTATGGTCTCGATGAATTTGGCTACAGGTTCTATGACCCAGTGCAGAAAAAGCTTATTAGAAGTCGAGATGCAGTGTTTGTAGATGACCAATGCATCAAAGACAGTGATGAGACAGAAACGATGGTGAATGATGATATGATTGATTTGGATTCAGTTCCTACACTCGTAGACAGTCATGATCACGGAGAATTGGAGTTAGATATTTCCAATGGCATCAGCAATGATATGCCTCCCATAGTTGATGATGTTGAACCAACTGAGCAAGTCGTAGAAGAGGTTCAAGAGCTGCCAAACGAACCTCTCTTGAGAAGATCTACCAGAGAGTGTCGTCCTTCTACCAGGTACTCTTCAAATAAGTACGTGATGCTCACTGATGCTGGAGAGCCAGAAACTTATCAAGAAGCAACTTTCGTTGATGAGAAGAAAGTGGTTGAAAGTCATGGAAGAAGAGTTGCAATCTCTTCACGAGAATCACACTTATGATTTGGTGAAATTGCCGCAAGGAAAGAAAGCTCTCAAGAATAGATGGGTCTATAGGTTGAAGATCGAAATCAGTAGCTCACAACCAAGGTACAATGCTCGATTGGTTGTAAAGGGGTACGGTTAGAAGAAGGGAATCGATTTTGAAGAAATATTCTCCCCAGTTGTAAAGATGTCCTCGATCCGAGTTACTCTTGGTCTAGCAGCACGCCTGAACCTGGAGATTGAGCAACTTGATGTGAAAACAACATTTCTTCATGGTGAGTTGGAGGAAGAAATTTACATGGAGCAACCTGAAGGGTTCAAAGTCAGAGGAAAAGAGCATCTTGTGTGCAAGTTGAAGAAGAGCTTATATGACCTTAAACAAACTCCAAGGCAATGGTAGAAGAAGTTTGACTCATTCATGGTGAGCCACGGGTACAGCCGAACATCGTCAAATCATTGTGTGTTCATCAAGAGGTATTCCAAAGATGACTTCATTATTCTCCTCTTGTATGTTGACGATATATTGATAATAGGTCATAATACTAGCAAGATTATTGAGTTGAAAGGAGAATTGAGCAAGTCCTTTACCATGAAAGATTTGGGATCGGCAAAGAAGATTCTCGGCATGAAGATTTCTCGTGATAGGAAGAATGGGAAACTATGGTTGTCACAGGAAGACTACATCGAGAAGGTACTTGAAAGGTTCAACATGTGTAAGGCCAAGGCCGTTTGTTCTCCACTTACAGGTCACTTCAAAGGAATGTCTTACAAGTAAGGAAGAAAAGGTGGACATATGTCGTATTCCATACGCGTCTGCGGTTGGCAGTTTGATGTATGCCATGGTTTGCACTAGGCTCGATATTGCTCATTCCGTTAGAGTAGTCAGTTGATTTCTCTCCAATCCAAGCAAAAACCACTGGGAAGCAGTGAAGTGGATACTAAGATATCTTCGAGGTACTTCTAAAGTGTGTTTGTGTTTTGGTAGTAGTGATCCTATGCTAGTTGGATACACCGATTCAGACATGGCAAGTGATGTCGACTCCAGGAAGTCCGTTTCAGGATTCTTGATGACCTTTGCAGGGGGAGCCGTGTCGTGGCAATCAAAATTGCAAAAGTGTGTTGCATTATCCACCACAGAACCTGAGTACATTGCAATTACTGAGGGTTGCAAAGAAGCTTTGTGGATGAGGAGATTCCTTGAGGAATTGGGTTTGCCCCAAGAGAAATATGTTGTGTTCAATGATAGTATGAGTGCTATACATCTCTCTAAAAACTCGTCATTTCATTCAAGATCAAAACACATTGATGTAAGGTATCATTGGATTCAAGACGTGCTTAAAACAAAGCAGTTGCACTTGGAGAAAGTTCACACTAGTGAGAATGGATCTAATATGTTGACAAAGACTCTACCAAAGGAAAAGCTTGAGGCTTATCGACGAAGAGCGGGCTTGTTGGAGCCCACTTTTTGAGCCAAATGGGGAGTTTGTTGTGTTCGACCCATTGTGGGCTGGACAATAAGGGCCCACTCCCTTATTTAGAAGAAGAAAAATTTTAAAGGGGTTAGAAAAACCCTAAACGGCAGAAAAGAGAAAGACAGCAACAAAGAAGAAAAGGGAGAGCAATTTCGGATTTTTGCAGAACAGTCTCGGAAAAGTTCGGTTTGCCGGAGTTTGAACCGTTGGATCAGCGTGAAATTTGGACAGCGTGTTCGTGACTTACTGGGCAACATTCTGAACGGTGGAGATCTATTTTTAAGCTCTGTAAGTCCATCTCGTCGGATAAAAACGAACAAGAGAAATCGGATTCTCTCGTTCTTTTTTTTTTGTTACTCTCTTGATTCCATCTTGATAGTAATGATGATTGTGCTGTATTGAGACTTGGTTGTACCCATTATTATCGTTGATAGTGGAAGTTTTAAGCGGCCTAATCGGTCCCGTGGTTTTTACTTGATTTGGGGTTTTCCACGCTAAAAATTGGTGTGCATTGATTTGGTTGTTTTGTATTGATTGTCACTCAACTATTATTGTGTCTGCACTTGGTTTTTGTTTGTGATTCGAATCAGGTACTAAATATTGGAAAAGTCATATTCCGCATATTTGATTTAAGTGGTTTTTCTCAACACTAAGAATAGCAAAAGAAAATCAAACACAAGTACATAAATATGAAATAAATAAACTCCTGAAGTCAGCCAAATTACAAACATACAATCCTCACAAAGAATAAATACAGAAAAATTACCTTGTAGATAGCATCCCAGGGCATACAACCAAGTAAATCGACCAAAAAGCGAGACTTCAAATACCTAAACATCAAATTTAAGTCAGATAACTACATTGCATGAATGATATGAGGAAAGAGAGAAAAAAAGGGTAACCGAAAGGAAAACAAAAAAGGTAGAAAAACCTGAGAGCGATGAGTTTCCGATCAGAGACGATGCGGTGTGCATGGAAGTCAGAATATGAAACGAAGAAGCGGACGAAAATGTCGATGAAGAAGACAATCTGACCGGCGCTATCGAGAAGGAAAAGGTTCTCGGGGAGTCCTCTGAAGAAGCCGAACTCGAGGGGGGTGAAGAAGGAAGAATACACCGCCCACAGCAGTATGAAATGCGTCCAGGCCACGTACCACCTGCATCCAATTCCATCCTCCCTTCAATTTCTGCGCAAGCTTTCAGTCTGTGAAAGCGCAGTATTGCAATGGCGGAACCGCTCTCCCTCTCTCCGGGTATTTGATTGCGTGATTTAAATAGGCTTATTTTAGTAATCTCATTGCCATATATCATTAATGAGTAACTATGGATTTAAATATTAAATTATTTCTATTAATTAATTTAAATATTAAATTATTTCTATTAACTCATAAAACCATCCTCCATTTTTCTCAATTTAATATTAATTAAATTAAATATCCCGGTCTTATATTTATCTTAATTAATGAAAAATAAACCGAAAGTAACGTAGTAGGTTGCCTTTGCTTGCTTATTTGAAAATTAATTAATACATTTTAATCACGAAATCTAAATTATTCAGTGTCACTTGATTCAAACCGTAAATATATATTTTTATTTTCTTTTGGTTCACATTGAACCCGGCCTAAAATGACTGAGCGGTTTAATTTTGTGGGTTCGGAATAATTTTTTGGCTTTGGTTCGGTTTGGTTCACATCAAAAACTTTACTTTTAAAATAATGAATGGTTTTGCTAAGCAGAAACGCTAATCAATGCAGAAAATTAAAATGAGATAGACGGACCATAAACCTTACCAGTTATCCGGGCGGATGACGAACCGATCTACAGCTCCTCGGCGACGCCTTCCTCTTCCGCCGCTTCTGATCCCGATACCACTGCCCCCGATGGACTCGCTTCCGAACACAATGGAAAACCTTCTCCACCACCGTGACCGCTTCGACTCTCCGATATCTTCTTCGTCGTCGACTTCAAACTCTTGCTTTTCCTCCTCCAGCTCTTCTCCCTGCCCCTCTCCCCTCGTCATTCTCTTCCGAAACGCAGAAAACGAATTTTTTTTATCCTTTTCGAAGCTTGAATTCGAGAGAGCGATTCAAATGCATCGATGGTGGAAAATGGTGAGAATTTGGTACGATTGAGCATTGGATCGAAGAAAAGTTACCTTTAATGATTCCTTTACCCGTCGCCATCGGTGGGTAATGGCGATCACAGTTTAATAAGAGAATCGAGCCGTCACTTCTTCCATAGTAGTCGCTATTTCTCCATACCGTGGAAGATCAAAATAAAAAAGGCAGACAATAGGAATATGATCATGTCTATAAAGCAAAGAACCTATTCATAAATATAATTGATTAAAAAATGTTACTTTTATTTGGGGTGTCAATTATTGTGCTCTAATTTTCTACTCAATAAAGTAACTTGAGGTATCCTTATCTTTGTAAACACTATCTAATGTCATTACATATGAATTTTAATAAATAAACTAACAAGACCCACTAGATGTTGATATGAGATCGTGTGTCGTCGACTAGCCTAATGTACTAGAGAATTGGACATGGTATTCGAAAATTTTGAGTTATCTTCCTGGGAATAAACTAACGAAGCCTAAATGTTTATATGAGAGTGCGAGTCATCAAATAACCTACCATGGAGGGAATTCAAAAACTTTGAGTTTCCTTAAGTAAGACGAGCAAACAATCCCCGTCATAGGTATAAGACCATATTGTTAGCTTCATAGAAATTAAATTTAATTGTTTTGATGAGAACCATAATTAATTGAATAATTAACTCTAAGTTAATTGTGATTAGATAATGTAAATATGTATTTGAATATATCCAAGTTGAGTATGAATTGTATTGATAATAGATATATTTATTTGGTTATATCTATATCTAAGTTGAAAATGGTTATCATTATTTAAATATTTCAATGATGAATTATATATTTTTGTTCTCATTGAAAATACCCTTAAAAATAAATATTTGAAAGTTCTAATGTGTTTGCTAAGTTCACACAATTAGTGTTAAAGTTCATAGAACTCACACAGCTTATATTAAAAAAAAGATGCTTGTGCAATCGACCTGTCCAAGCTAAGGGGTCGTCTAGAAAAACTCCTAGGAGTAACGAATATTTTAAAATCTACTGGAGAGGTTGTGTAACAACCCGGTTTTTCTTACCTTAAAAATAGCGTGAAATTTAAAATTTTTATAAAACAACTTAATCTTTATTAATTTCTTTTAAATTGAAAACAAAATTCTTTTTCATAAAACCTGATCGTTAAAAATTTTTTCCTTAAATTTGTTACTTAAATCATTATAAACAGCGGAAAACTAATTATAAAATCTTTTTTCCCAATTTACATCAGAAGCATAAATAATATATTTAAAAGACAATAAATAAATTGTTACTTTATATTTACAAAACTCTTTTCTCTTTAATCTCTTAGCCTAGCCAACCACAAATCTCGCCGTGCAAATCCTTCATCAGCTGCTAATTAATCTGTTCATCATTTTTTCTTGTACTTGTACCTACATCGCAAGTCATAAACTATGAGTTTAATGCTCGGTAAGTGATAAAATCTAGGGAAATTAACACCACAGACCCTCTAGTTCGAGGTCAATGACAAGTCAAACCCTTGAGAATTTTTTTTAACAACTAAAACCCTAAACTATGAAAAATTAACACCGTCAACCTCGCAATCAACTTTTTCCGTCCAAATCCGTCAAACTTAACTCCTCAGTTAATTTGAAAAAAAAATTTCCTCAATCTCGATCTCGTTCGTCGACGCTAATCTTTAAAATCGATGTAAGTTCTTCCATAAAAATGAATTTCAGAGTCGAAGATTCAAAAATTTCGAACTTTCTGACTGTAAAACGACGATTTTTGAAGGAGGGTCATTCGTTTTAGGTTAAAATACGATTTTTAACATATAATGGACGTCTGTTATACGCTGATGGATGTCCGTTATATGCTGATGGACGTCCATCGTAGGTTAAAAGACGCATTTGGACGTCCATCCAGCCATATTACATTTAATATTAATTAAAAAAATTCAAATTACTGTTTTAACCCTATAAAGAAAATGTCAATAATATTTTTTAGGGACAAAAGGGTAATTGAACAGACAAGTTGGGTACAGCTGTCTGCCACTTGTCTCTCCAATTACCCTTTTGTCCCTAAAAAATATTACTGACATTTTCTTTATAGGGTTAAAACAGTAATTTGAATTTTTTTTATTAATATTAAATGTAATATGGCTAAATGGACGTCCATTTAGATAAAAATGTGTCCTTTAACCTACGATGGACGTCCATCAACATATAACGGACGTCCGTTATATGTTAAAAATCGTATTTTAACCTAAAACGAACTGCTCTTCTTCAAAAATCGTCGTTTTACAGTCAGAAAGTTTGAAATTTTTGAATCTTCGACTCTGAAATTCATTTTTATGGAAGAACTTACATCCATTTTAAAGATTAGCGCCGACAAAAGAGATCAAGATTGAGAGAAAAATTTTTCAAGTTAACTGAGGAGTTAAGTTTGACGGATTTGGACGAAAAAATTGACTGCGAAGTTGACGGTGTTAATTTTTCATAGTTTAAGGTTTTAATTGTTAAAAAAAATTCTCAAGGGTTTGACTTGTTATTGATCTCGAACTAGAGGGTCTGTGGTGTTAATTTCCCTAAAATCTAATATGCTAGATACACATATTGTGCCATTTAAAAAACATATGTAGTTTCTCTTTTCGTTTTCTTTCTTTTATCTTTTATCTTTTCTCGCTTACATACTTTCTTTCTATTTCTGTTTCCTTTCCTGTTTCTGTATTTGTGGTCGTACGCATTTTCATATCTGTTCTCGTGTCTGTTTCTGTATTTGTATCCGTATCCATATCTGTATCTGTTTCCATTTATGGAAAATCGTTTCCATTTCTGTTCCTATTTCCATATCGGTATCTATGCTCGCACCGTTTTCGTGTATGTTTTCGCTTTCGTTTTCTTTTCCGTTCCCGTATCCGTATCTGTTTCTCTTTTCATATTCTTTTATTTACTTGTCTTCTCTTTTTTTTTCTTATCTTTTGTTCATGTGTCGGGCTTGACTTACCAGACCACAAGAACCTTTATATTTTCCTTCGTTGCGTTATGTGCCGGGCTTGACCTACCGGACCACACCACCCCTTTTCTTTTATCTTTCTTAATCGTTCATTTTTACTTTCTTTTCGTTTTCATTTCCTTTTCAAAACCATGCATGAAATCCATTTTCATATACTTTGAAAATCGTAATGCATAATGCTCGTGAATGCATGTAATTTCTAACAGTTAACAAGGGAACATAAATAAACACCCAATTCACAGAATGGGCTCCATAAAGCGGTAGACATGCTATTTAAAAGAATAGACATGCTGATAAAATAATAAACATGCTTATAAAATGGTAGACATGCTAGTAAAGCAGTAGACATGCTATTAAAACTGTAGACATGTTCGTAAAGCTGTAGACATGCTATAAATCAATAGGCATACTATTAAAACAGTATACATGCTCAATATCTAATAAAGCAGTAAACAACGAAACATGCATATCTTATATTTGCGATGTAGGGCCTTAAGGACCAAAACACACACATATCACTTACCTCGATTGCTTAAAGCATTCACTGCTTATTCGTTATCATTTCCTTCCTTCTTTAGTACCTTCACAATTTAATAACGCTTAATCATTAATCTAATCAATTAATCAACTTATTAATCTCGACGTCTCTTCCTATCCTAAATTCTTATTCGTTGCTTAGTTTCATAATCTAGCTTCAACTAATCGTATAATAGTTCTAGGAACCTGTTAAAACTCCAAAAGGAACATAACTCATCCCAATAGATTATAGACCCATAAATACCAACGTCCAATATCAATATCCAAATTATTCTTCGCATATCATCAATAGGAAAATTAACATATTCCATGACTCAACATGCTTCTCAACATAGCATTTTAAATAATCGACAGAGCAATGGCTAATCGAACAACAGAGCACAGATTATTAACCAAATCAATTATAGAATATAATCCACAAGACAACAGTAGAAAGCACTTCCAAATTAACATAACAACACTTTCCTCAACTCAACCTTACATACTCACAATTAAATAGAGCATATCCATTATCAACAATAAAGAGAGCTTTAGTAACACGCATCACTTCGCAAACCAAGAAGCAGCAACCGACCGAGCATATTTCCATCTTAACAAAGAACATCATTCAAATAGAAGGGTAGCAGTTAAAATCATCTATCAATACCAACAATGGAGTACAAAACACAATAGAGACTGCTCCCATAATATCACAGTTTTACAATAAAAACCAAATCGCAGAGTATATTCATGTTTCACAATCGGACTATATGACATTAGCTAAATTCTCCAACAACCAATAGCATAAACATCACAGAAGCATAACCTTCCACAAACAAAATATAACACCCAAAAACATTTTTACAACTTGGAGTTCATCCATCAATATGGTGAGCACAAACCATATAGAAAACAAATCTCATTAATGGTTATCAACGAAATCATCCGAACGTAAAGAGCTAACAATCAAACAACCATGCCCTGCATTTAACATCTTTTTATTCCATAATAAATATCCATTACATCAGTAGACATCCAACAACAAACAGAGCATAAAGTGCACAACACAATATCCCCAGTCAACAATAAATTACAGGTTGTTAACCAGCTTTTCAATCCAATAATAACAACTAACAAAGCAAGCATCACACCCATATTTAAGTTATTTCTTACTGTACACTCTTCACATAAAACTCATAAGAAGGAACGAAGGAATTGCTCTCACCATAGAAACCCGAGAACAGGGAGCTCCCACGCCCTGCTGTACACTGTCCACCAAAGCCCACACCTGAGACCACAACCTACTCACTCATGCTCTGCTTCCCCTTTCACTTCTCTGCAATTCAAAACACCCAAATAATCTCCTTCAATCTCCTCAAATCCTCCCGTATTCATACTCAGACGACAAGTTGGAATGCTTAACAACTTATCCCACAATTCAAGCAATGGGTGCAGATTTTTTGGCCATATCTTTGTCACCCACATCTTGCCATCAAACTGCATGATGTCGTCCTTCACTAGGCAGGAACCAGCGGACCGATTCAGACCAAACCGTAGGCTGGACCACAAGCCCCAGCTGATTCCTTCGTGAACCAAAGCCCCTTGCCTTCGCCAATCCAATGCATCAGTCGCCGCCTTCTCGTCGTCACCACTCCATCCCCTATCAAGCACCACTAGTTAACTGAAGTCGACAGAGCACCAACAATCACGACATACCTCGGTTTGGCGCTGCCCGCGAAACCTTCGTTCGAATTGTCCCGCAATAGCCACTACCCCGAGCCCTAGCCACGCGGTTTGTCGTCCCCGCGCCGTCCACAACAGCTCGCCCACTGGACATCGCCACCTGAGCTCGAGCCTGAGCTTTCTCTTCTGCGTCGTCCCTCATGCTCTCCCTCTTGGTCTTCCTCCGTTTCTCGTGATCTCCCAATCTCTCTCACACTCTCTGCAGTTCGGCCAAACCAATTCCCCCTTTTCCCCTTTTCATTTGATTCCAAACCAAACCGGTCAGCAGACAACAGAACGAATTGGTTCACTTGCTGAACCGGTTCACTCCTCATTTCTCCATTAAATTTCTCCTTTATTCTAATCCTTCACTTAATTCTTATTTAATTATCCTTCTTACATTTTAATTCCAATTAATCCCACTTTCTTTTCTCCTTTTTATTTTATCCCTTTTAATTCTAATTCCATTTTCTTTATTTTAACTTCTTTAATAAATATATAATTATTAAATATACTTATCGTATATTAATTGACCCAATTTCTAATTAATCTGAATACCCCCAATTACTTTCTAATTATCCTTATTAAATCTCGTTATGAAAAGTCGGGGTATTATAGGTTGACCTGGTCCAGCATAGGTCAACCGATGCAATTGACTTGTCTAAACTTAAGGGTTGTCCTAAAAAACTCCTGAGAGTAACACATTTTTAAAGATCTACTAAAGAAGTTGACCAAGCTAGTATAGGTCGACCGGTGTAGTGGACATGTTTGAACTGAAGGGTCATCCTAAAAAACTTTTGAGAGCAATGAATTCTCAAATATTTGCTGAAGAGGTCAACTAGGGCTTGCATGGCTCAACCGGTGCGGTTGACTAGTCAAAATTTAGGTTGTCCTAAAAACCTCTCAACAGCATCCAGTTTCTGAAATATGCTATAGAAGTTGACTGGGGAGAATGTGTGGTCGAACCGGGGTAATAGACCTCAAAGTACTGGTGTCGACCTAGACTGTTCATAACAATTGATTTTTATAGGTGGTTGTTCGAGACTCTAAGTTTTTCAAGACATCTATAAATAGAAGCAATCTCCATTATGCAAACTACCAAATGCGATATCTACAACAAAGTGCTTATAATTTTATTTGAGATATTTGAGCTTTTAAATTTGAGTAAAAAACCTAGTTCCTCTTACTCCTCAATTTGAGATTTTCATTTGTGAAAGTTAGGTTATTGTAATTTCACTTCAAATTTCTACACTCATTTATTGTGGAAACAGAAAGGGTGATTATTGGCCTAATTGACATTAGATTGTTTGTTTTGATGATGACAAATTTATTTGATTGATTAAGTTGTTTATTGTATATTTGTTTGAATCAATAAATATATTATATTATTTATTGGAAACACCCTTGATACGAGTATTAATGTTTTCTAACATATTTGCCTAAGTCCATGTAGCTTAAATGATGATATTTGAGACTTAGTAAATTCAAGAAAAGCGAAAACGGAAGAAGAGGTCGAATAAATAGTGGAAAAGGTCAACCAAATTATGTAGCAGTGAAGGAAAGGGTCAACTAGTTGATCGACCGCAAAAATGGTAGATTTTCTGAGAATTTCACCTGCTGAAGAAACAATCGATCAATTAAGAAATGGTCACGCACAAATCAAGATAGATTGCTTGTCATTTCTGTGGATGAGGAAGCAGTCGAGCACCAGACGAGCTAATCGACCTCGAAATGAACAGAGTTGGGCAAAGGAATGAAATGTGAAGAAAAAGTTCGTCTGGCAAGAAGAAAATGGTCAACTGATAGGACTGGATAATGCAACGACTAGCTCCAACAGTCGAAAGGCGGTCGACCAAAATGGAAATGGTCGACCGGTTGCACAGAGTCTATATATAGAAGACTCTTCGAAGCTTAATGGAACAATGTGGGAATCGAAGCGAAGCTCTGCCAAATTTTATACTCGATTCCAAATCATTATTTGAGTGTCAAACCTAACTCTCCAATCCCCAAACTTGAGATTTTATATTTGGGAGAGTTAGAAATTTCTAGTTTTCTATTTTTGTTGTACTCAAATGTTGAAAAGCTAGATTAACGCCCGTAAAGATCAATCCAAAGGGTGATGCCCTGAGAATAATCTATAAAAGGTTTGGTTGACACCCATGAAGTCAATCATCAAAAACTAAGGAGGTTGGGTTATCAAGAATTTCCAAGTTGGGAACTTGGAGCATGAAGGTAGGCTGGGGTTGCCGAACCACATGAACAAATCGGTGTCAACTTTCTATCCCTTATCTCATTATTATTGTTTGTGATTGTATGTTTTATAATCATTAAATCACTTAGGGATAGAATAATTAATATCTCACAAAAAAATTAGTACACCTAATTCACCTCCCCCCCCCCCCTATAGGTATGCACCGATCCCAACAAGTGATATCAAAGCGGGGTTAATAAAAACTTTTTGTGTGATATTGTGCATATCGTATAAATTTGTTGAATTGATTAAACTTATTGATATTTTTTATATATACATATCATGGATTTCAATTCTCACATTGAAGAACAATGTATTTCTAAACCTCCACTTTTTGATGATTATGATTATTTATATTAAAAGTCTAGGATAAATTTTTTTTAACAATCTTTGGATCATGATTTGTGGTATATAATTGAAAATGGACATGTGCTAATGAAATGCGTAAATGGTATAAATGCTCCAAAATTGTATTATGAATATGATGATTTTGATAAATGCAAATTGAATTTCAATGCTAAAGCTACTAATGTGCTATATTGTGCTTTAGCAAGAAATGAATTTGAAAGGATATAAAGATGTGAGAATGTGTAACGACCTGGTTTTCATACACTTTAAACGTTGAAATCAAACACATTTTCTCTTCAAAACGTAGCGTAGCGGAAGACTTTACTTAAATAAAACCTTTGAGAATAAAAATGTCATTCATGAAATTGTTTTCAATAAATCTTTAAAGTTTACAAATATGGCATAAATTCAAAACATTTACATTTTATCCTTTAAACCTTTAGCCTAGCTAGCCACAAGATCCATAACACATAAATCCTCCATTAGCTGCTCTTTTCCTTAATATCATGTATACCTACATCACAAGACTTACTATGAGCATAAGTCTTAGTAAGAGATTCAAAATGTTATGCTCATGCTATGCACTTTATAAAAACAAATGTAGTGTTCGTTTTCATTTTTACCTTTACCTTTACCTTAAACTTTAACTTGAATTCCATTTACCCATACAAGCATTGGAGATGTCACCGTACAAGGTAGAATGGCACCGTATGGCCCATATGGGCAACCGACTCAAGAACCCACACCTCACACCGTTTATTTATATTTATCTACATTTTTCTTCCATCTTCATTTAGTTCCACTTACACATCTAGGCGCTAGAGGTATCACATACCCTATCGCGTCTATTTACGTTTATTTCCATGTCCATGTTATTCTGTTTTCATTAATTTCACTTACCCATCCAATCGTTAGAGATGTCACCATACAAGGTAGAGTGGTACTGTACGGCCCATATGGGCAGCCGACTCAGAACTCACACCTCATCACACCTATTTACGTTTATTTCCATATAATGTCATTTCCTTTTTAAAACATGTGCTTAAAACATTTATGCATATTTTCAAAACCATGATGCATGTCTATGATATGAATGTATACAATTATACTATTCTATCACATAACAATGCAACATTTTTCATTTCTTTCTTTAGTGTTTTTTATCAATCATCAAACAACCACTTTTAATATTTTCTTAACAATCAATACTATCTTTATATCAATAATAACGTGAAAACATACAAGCAATTCAAATCATATCATATTACTATCCTTATATACACAACAAATCATATAATCCCTAATTTCTTGTGATGTAGGCCAAAAGGCCACAAACATATAATAACACTTACCTCAACTCCTTGCTTAAAGTCTTGCAAGTGTCCTCAACTTTCCATTAGATCTTAAACACCTTGAACATACCAATTTCCAAACATTTCAACTACATCGTTAAAACCACGAATAAAACTTAACCTACCTTGAGAAGAAAATCCTTAACTTTTATCCTCTTCAAACTTCTTCTTCCTTCAAGTTTTCCTTTTCTTCCTCTTATTCTTGTTCTTCTTCTCAACCTCAAAACTCTCTCTGTGTCTCTCTCTCTCTTCTCACGACTCTCTTTCTCTTTTCCCTCTTTTCTTTCTTTCCTTCTTCTCAATTTTCCTCACGATTCCCTTTTCTTCTGAAGCTCTCCCTTTTCTCTCACGATATCTCCTCTTCCTTCCACTCAAGCTTTCTTCAGCCTTCCTAAGTAGGAGATGGCGCATACATAGCCATCAACTATGAAGTAATCAACTCCTTTAACCAATTAAAACATAACATCGCAGCATAATTCTAGCGCCTTTCAACTTACTGGTTGCTCACCAACATAAGAAGACCGACTGCAAAATAGCCCTGAAACAATATTCTGTCTATTTTTCAGAAAAACTAGCGATCAACAACCTTCAGCCGATCGACCGCAAATCTCAACTTTAGAATCGAGAATGACCACTTCAACCAGGCCGAACGACCGAAAAACCAAAAACTTCACAATTTATAAAGAAGTCAGTTGTTCACCAATCATCCGCTAAATTACCTCATTTTGAATCTGTTAAGACCGTGATCTACCACAACCCTCCTTGATCGACCACTTCATAAATAGATAGTCTCATTCCTTTAAATTACACACTCAGTGGTCGATCAACCACTCACACTGATTGACCACTTCTCTGTAACTCACTAAAACATATAAAATTTCATACTTTAAAAAAAAACATAAACCACTACTCTAGCACTTAATCAAAAATACTAAAATTTCACATGCCCCTAAAACCATAAATCATCAATAACTATATCAATACTAATAGGGTCCCATAAATGTCCAATTATCATCATCATTATCCTTAATATGACAAAAAATCTGGGGTATTATAGAATGCACATCAAATTTGGAGACTCCTTGAGGCCACATATGAATAATCATCCTCCGAAGATGAGGGTACGACAAGCATTAGCTTAATGGCCAAGGAAAATGAGGTAAACATTTCTTCTAGCAATTTTGATGAAAATGAATTGCTTGATGTTTTTAGTCAGTTATATGAACAATTCAACATGCTAAAGTCTAAATATAAATCATTGAGGATGGAAAATGAAATTTTGATGAAAAAGCATGTTGATATGGTTCAATCTTTTTAGAAGCAAATTTGTAATTTGAAAATTTAGAATGATAACTTGAATTCTACTATCAAATCATTTGAAAGTGAAATTAGCACATTGAAAGTTAAAAATGATGATTTAAATTGTGTTGTGCTTAATTTCACAAATAGGAGCAAAAATTTAAATATGCTCTTAGGATAACAAATAGTTACATTTGATAAAGTCAGAATTGGTTATCAACACTTTGTTAAAAAGAAAAATTATAATATTTCTTTGTCTGTCCTACTACTTGTAATGATTGTAATTGTGTAGAGCATAAATCTTTTCTTTGTCCATTGAACTTGAATGTTAATTTGAAATCAATTTTAAGTTCTAAATTTGTATGGATTCCTAAAGAAACCAAACATATAACTAATGGACCCAAAAAGATTTGTTGGTTATAGGTTGGAGGTTCTCTCAAGGAATTTAAATGAGATGGATAATTAAATATCCAAATCGTAGAGGGAGAAACTTCAAAAGTGTGCCTCTAATACAATAAAGATGAAAATGCACTTGTGGAGGTATACAATATGATTTTTTTTTGGTATCATACTTGCGTATAGTTTTAAATGTTTATATACTATTGTTTGATAAAACTATTTGACAAAGTGTTTAACTTGTTGAAAATTATTGGATAAGTTTAATTTCGTTGAAATGGACCATTATTGAAATTTATCTTGAATTTGAACTTGATGAAAAATCTCTTTGGAGGAAATGTGTTTTGATTTGATATTTGAAATATTTCAATTTTTTGTGTGGATTAAATTGATAGTGTGTTTGATAGGTTAAAACTTATACTTTTCATTCGTTTATTTGCATATTCCTTCAGTATCTTTTAATTGTTAATCGAACAATTGGTATCATAAATTGCATATGTTAAAGGATTGTTGGTATATGATTTTGATGTCTATTGATTCCTCATTGATTTAAACTTGTGCATTGGCGTAGAGGGAGAAAATAG